>CABHPQ010172841.1:818-33167 GCA_902168405.1 Peromyscus aztecus
AGGCCAGCCTCATCTCTAGAGCGAGATCCAGAACAAGCACCAAAACTACACAGAGAAGCCCTGTCTTGAAAAAAAAAAACAAATAATAATAATAATATTTTATTATTTATTTTACTATAATATAATATTATATTATTATAATAAAATAATAATATTTTATTAATAGAACAATATAAGTAACTGCTTCATCTGTTGTCCAACATATGGTGAAATCAGGCGGTGGCTTCTAAAGTCACCACTTCTCTGCACCGCTGTGGAACACTGGCTTTTCCCACCAGGGGCTTTTCCATTGTGGCTTTCCTGCAACAGCCACACCCTAGGCTACAAACCCTGGCCCAAAATGCTGCATTTGCAGCTGTGCACTGGCTCTGCAGCCACCGAAGCCAGCAGCGACCACTGGCTCTGTCATTCAGGTGGCTGGTGCCCTCCCACACCCCATCCTAGCCACTCGGGCTTCTCCCGCCTTTCTTCCTACAGTCACTTTTCAGGTGGCTCAGAGCTGGTAAGACACCTGGGAATTCTTAAGGGGTATTAGGTTTTATTTAAAAAAGGTCTTTCCCATGTTAAGAATGGGGAACAATATTAAGGTGCAGGGGGTTAGGACTCTGTATGATTCCACAATAGATGGTTTGAAAAATGGAAAAATTAAATGAAGGGGTAATCAATTTAGCTGGGATTGACATAATGTTGATTATAATTATCAGTTTGGTAATTCATGTTTTATCCTTAAAGAAGTGGTTTGATATTGGTGCCAAATATGAAAAGTTGACTGATAAGATAGACTTATGAAAGACTTAATGGGGGGGCTGGAGAGATGGCTCAGAGGTTAAGAGCACTGACTGTTCTTCCAGAGGTCCTGAGTTCAATTCCCAGCTACCACATGGTGGCTCACAACCATCTGTAATGAGATCTGGTGCCTTCTTCTGTCATGCAGTCAAACATGCAGACAGAACACTGTATACATAATAAATAAATAAATTTAAAAAAAAAGAAAGACTTAATGGAACTAAAAAATATTCATGTACAGAGCAGTTTAGAGCAGAACCTACCACACCATCGCATTATGAAACTGAAGAGGAGAAGGCTAAAGTTATTAGAAAACCAACTTTAATTTATCCAGTTACCATATAAGAATGACCACCAGATGATAGGTACCCCCAAGGCTATGCAGAAGTTAACTGGAGTTGTATAGAAATGTTAGATTTGAAGAGATTTAAGGAAGCAGTCATTTCCTATGCATTCATTTACCTTTTGTGAAAGAGATGTTAAATTCATGGGCAACTCAGAACAGAATTATTTCACAAGTTTGGAGAGATTTAGCTACAGCAATATTGGAAGCTGGTCCTCAGTTACAATGGAGAACATGGTGAAGAGAGGAAGTGAGGGTCATAGAACAACAAAATAGGACAAGAGGTATGCATATTTTCCAAGACCAGCTTCTCAGTGAAGGCCAGTATGCTGATTTGCAAAGACAGTTTAGATTTGATGATCACACCTTGGCACTATGTCATATAGCAGGGTTCAAGAATCAGGAAAGAGGGGCTGGAGAGATGGCTCAGAGGTTAAGAGCACTGGCTGCTCTTCCAGAGGTCCTGAGTTCAATTCCCAGTAACCACATGGTAGCTCACAACCATCTACAATGAGATTTGGTTCCCTCTTCTGGCCTGCAGCCATACATGCAGGCAGAACACTGTATACATAATAAATAAATAAATCTTTAAAAAAAGAATCAGGAAAGAGGGCTGAGTCATTTACTAAAATTATACAAGGCCCAAAAGAAACCTTCACTGATTTTTTTTTTTTTTTTTTACAAAGATTGACTTCAGCTATAAATAGTATGCTATCAGATTTGGAAGTTAGACAAATATTAATTGAATCTTTGGCTTTTGAAAATGCTAATTCAGAAGCAAAAGGGTGATTAGGCTTTTAAAGGGAAGATCAGCATTCATAGATGAATGGATTCCAAATACAGCTGATATTGGATCTCACATTTATAATGATACTTGGATAGAAGTGATTTCTAAAAATTTTAAGAAAAATCAAAAGGTTAGATGTTTTAATTGTGGTAAACAAGGTCATCTGAAAAAGGATTGTAGGCAAGGTGTTCCTAGAAACAATGTTTTTTCTAGAGATAATCCAAACAGAAGGCCTCAGTCTTCTGGAATATGCAGAAGGTGTGGCAAAGGCTGACATTGGACTAATGAATGCAGATCAACAAGGGAAAGGTAAGCTAACCCTTTGCCTGTCATGAAATGCCTTAGAAGGCCTCTCACAGGCCCCAATGTCAAAATTGGTTCAATCTTCCCTGTCAGCATTGGGGAAACTCCTCAACAGAGCAATTAAAAGACTTAATACCTGTTGTTAAAAAAAATACTGCTCTGGATGATAAAACACCTTCAGCAGATAAAACAAAAATTTAAGGAAAGACCATACAACAAGTATTTTTGGCAAACTTCTACAAATGATCAAAGACCAAAGCTAAAAATAAGAATAAATGGCATTGTAATTATAGGTTTACTAGACACAGACATGGATGTAACAATAATTTCACCAAAACCTTGGCATCCAGATTGGTCTTTTCAGGAGGTAAATGTTCAATTGCTGGAAATTGGGACTTTATCTCAGGTAAAATCAAGTACATGGTGGATAGAATATATAGGGTCAGAGGGACCAGTAGGGAGAATAAAGCCATATGTGGCTAATATAAAAAATGAATTTATGGGGTCATGATTTTCACTGAAAAACATAGATTAACATTCCTCCAATCTTAGAAACAAACCATAAAATAAAGAATGCTTCTGAGAGAAATATTAAAAGGTAGTATCAAGAACAGTCACCAACTATTCACATTGTACATAAGTAGGGCATAGCAGCTGTTGATCTTTTAAACAGCCCTACCTTTAAAATGGTTAACTGACAAACCTGTCTGGGTGGAACAATGGTCTTTGACATCAGAAAATAACAGACATTAGAACAGCTGGCACAGGAGCAGCTAAATGCTCAACATATTGAAAAACTGACCAGTCCTTGGAATTCTCCTATATTTGCCATTAAAAAGAAATCTGGAAAATGGAGAATGGTAACCGATTTGAGAGCTATTAATAAGGTAATCCAGTCAATGAGCTCTTTATAGCCTGGAATTCCCCTGCTTTCTTCATTACCTAAAGGATGATCTATTATAGTGATTGATTTAAAAACTGCTTTTTTACTATACCTTTACAAAAACAGGATAGAGAAAAATTTGCCTTCACAGTGCCCACTACTAATAATTCCTAGCCTGTTAAAAAGTATCAGTGGAAAGTTCTCCCACAAGGGACGTTAAACAGTCTTACGTTGTGTCAATATTTTGTAAAAACAGCCATTAAAAATAATTCATAGACAGTTTCTTCAATCTATAATTTACCATTATATAGATGATATCTTACTAGCTGATTCAGACACAAAGAGTTTAGAAAAAAAATGTTTGATGAAGTAAAGAGAATTTTGCCTTGTTGGGGTTTATAAATTGCTCCTGAAAAAATGCAAAGAGGAGATTCTATTAATTGTCTAGGATACTGGATATGTTTACAAAAAATTCAACCACAGAAAGTACAAATCAGGAGAGATCAATTACAAACTCTTAATGGTTTTCAAAAAATTACTGGGAGGTATTACTAGCTATAGCCCACAATTAGATTAACTACTCAAGAACTAAGTAATTTATTTAAAACTTTACAAGGTGATAAGGATTTGAAATAGTCCAAGAAAATTATCAGCTGAGGCTGAGAGAGAATTGACTTTGGTAGAAGAGAAATCACAGGATGCACATGTGGAGTGCTTGGATCCAGGGCTTGACTGTATCCTAGTCACACTACCTTCTGTGCAGTCTCCCACTGGAATTCTTATGCAGAGACAAGATAATAACTAAGAATGGGTAAACAGAGTAGTATATTAAAAACTTATGCAGAAAAAGTTTCTGAATTAATTATGGAAGGAAAATTAAAACAAGAATAGACTCAACAGAAATTGTGGTACCTTTTACTAATGCTGAAATTTCCTCATTATGGTCAGAAAATGAACAGTAGGAAAGAGCTTGTGGTAATTTCTTGAGAGAGATTAACAATAAATATCCCAAAGGGAAGAGATTTCAATTTTTACAAAGAACTAATTGGATCCTTCCTCACATTGTACAGGGAATACCAATATCTGGAGCCCCCACATTCTATACTGATGCAAACAAATCAGGAAAGGCAGATTATAAATCAGGAAAAATAAGTAAAGTGGCTCAAAGCCCTTATGATTCCATTCAAAAGTCAGAATTATGTGCTATTCTTATGGTATTATTAGATTTCCCAGAACCTCTTAATATAGTTACTGACTCTCGATATGCAGAAAGTGTTGTTTTACATGTTGAAACTACTGTGCTTATTTGAGATGATTCATAACTATACTATTTATTCAGTTACAAGAAATAACCAGGGGGCTGGAGAGATGGCTCAGCGGTTAAGAACACTGACTGCTTTTCCAGAGGACCTGGGTTTGATTCCCAGCACCCACATGGCAGCTCACAACTGTCTGTGACTCCAGTTTCAGGGGATCTGACACCCTCACAGGACATATATGAAGGCAAAAACACTGTTGCATATAAAGTAAAAATAAATAATGTTTTTTTAAAAAAAGAAATAATCAGAAATTATCCCTTGTATATAACACATATCAGATCCCATATGAGTCTACCCGGCCCTCTAGCACAAGGTAATGATGAAATTGATCAACCAATGGTAGGAAATATGCTAGAAGCCTCAGAATTTTATAAGAAATACCATGTTAATAGCAAAGGTTTGAAGAAAGATTTTTTTTCCATTACTTGGCAACAAGCCAAGGAAATTATAAGGAAATGTCCTACTTGTTCTTTGTATAATCAAACTCCACTACCTGCAGGAAGTAACCCATAGAGTACTCCAAGAAACAAAATTCAACAAATAAATGTGTTTCATTTTGCAGAGTTTGGAAAATTAAAGTATGTACACCATACCATAGATACATATAGAGGATTTCAATGGGAAACTACTTTGAGTTCTGAAAAAGTTGATTCTGTAATTATGAATTTATTAAAAGTTAATAGCCAAAAAAAAGTTAATGGCCATCATGGGAATACCTGTACAAATTAAGACTATGCTCCAACACATGTCTCTCGTAAAATGAAATAGTTTTTTGCGTATTACAACATAAAGCATATTACAGTTATACCACGCAATCATACAGGACAAGCAGTTTTAGAAAGATCTAATCGCACTTTAAAATGCTGGCAGAACACTGTATGGATAATAAATAAATAAATCTTTTTAAAAAAGATACGCTTAATAAACAGAAAGGGATAATAAAGACCCCCAGAGATAGATTACACAATGCTTTATTAATTTTGAATTTTTTAAATGCTAATGAGAAAGGAATGACAGTTGCTGAGAGATATTGTATAGTAGAAAAAACTGCTGAATTAAATTACTCTGTATACTCTAAAGATGTGTTGACCTCAGAATGGAACCAGGATATATATCATGTTGGGGAAGAGGTTTTGCTTTTATTTCCACAGAAAAGAAGCTATGGATATCAAGATTGATAAAGATTAGATTTGAACAAGAGAGACCTCTTGATAAGGAGAGGCAATAGTTCATCAAACAGTGTGGCCATTCCATCTAAACTAACTTATAAGACTAACAAATGCCTTTCATTTGATTGAATATAACCTGCCAAAAGGGAAAGCTCCCCAAAGTTAGAGTTGGAGCAGGGTTTTGTTTTTGTCTTTCCAGGAGAATAAAAGCATCCAAGTAAGGAATCTGACCACTGGACAAATGAGACATCTGAAGAAAAGGGACAAATCATTCAAAGAAAATATCACAAGAAAAATGTAAATTGACCTAATGGTACAGCACATTTCCAAAAGGATAAAATTTTGTAAATCTTCCCAAATGTTTGTTTCTACTGTTCTCTACAAACATATAAGGCAAATGGGTTTTTTTAGTCCCAATTCAATTAAAAATTAAAGCTCATTTTGGAATTGGAGCATGGCTCTTTCCTTCTCTAAACCCAAGCATGCTTGTTAAAGGAAAAATCAAAATTTCTGTCTCATGTCAGAAGAGGCACCTGGTATGGGACAGAAGAAAACCAAAATTAAGGGACTATTCTATTGTCAGTAATCTCATAATCCTTTGGTTTTATTTTGACTCTTTAAAACTTCTTAAAGGTATAAATATTATCTCAAAATGTATATGATTATTATATACATGTAAACTTTTTGTCATGATATTAAGGGTCATATAGAGTACTAACTAATTCTAGAAATAGGCTTCATCTAGCTCCCTGTATGTGATTTCAGGCTTGAGTCTGAAGCAGGTAACTAGGAATTAAGCTTGTATACCTGGATGTATTTAATAGATTGTTTTTCCTTTAACTTCTCAAGATCTGCTACATACATATGACATTTAAAATGTTTAAGTTTTCTGCAGTAAACCATGACATTCCTAACAGCTACCTTTAAAGTCTTCAAAAGGATGATGGGGCCTCATAATGACAATTCTATCTGGAGTGTGGTAATGCCACCCGAAGATCAGCCTTGGACTGCAAACTGCTCGGGACAATTTCAAGGCGGTTAGCTAAGATAGTCCAGCCTCACAGACTACTCCAGTCAGGACTGTTGATAAGCCTTGCACTTTCCCATCACACCAAGACTGGATGACAAGTCTAAGCTATCAGCCAAGCATTTATTATTAATAATAAGTCTCTGTGTGATTATTTGGTAACTGGCTGGCAGGACAGAAAAGTCCACCTACAGTGGGATGGGTGGTTTCTGGTCATTCAATGGATGTTTGTCATTGTTTAGGGGAAAGTGGTTGCAAGTTGTTACTGGTCATGGTCAGAGGAAAAAAAAAACTAAGCAAAGGAGGTTAGATTCAGGAATCTCTTTCTGAAAAGAAAAAAGGAGGATATCAGAATGGTAGGGTGAAAGTCTAGGTTATTGAATCTACTCTTAAACTAAAAAGCAACTACTAGTCTTAAATATTTTACATTGGTATGAATTTTTACATATTGATATAAATAAAAGGTTACTTTTGTTAGAACACACTGTACGTATGTTTGTACTCTTGTTTAAGGTATTTTTGTATATTGATACAAATTTAAGGTTATTTTTGTTGGAACATACTGTTGTTGTTGGTTGTTTTCACTCTTTACTCTTTGTTCTTTACTCTTTTGGGAGGCCCACCACCCAGCTCCCAAATAAATCACACACAGAGTTTTGTTCTTACTTATGAATGCCTGTCCTTAGCTTGGCTTATTTCTAGCCAGTTTTTCATAACTTAACCCATCTATCTTTTGCCTCTGGGCTTTTACTTTTTTCTATTTCTGTATATCTTTCATTCTTTCTTACTCCATTGCTGGCTGTGTAGCTGAGTGGCTGGCCCCTGATGTCCTCCTCTCCTCCTTTTCTTGCTCCCTGATCCTCCTCCAAGATTTCTCCTCCTATTTATTCTCTCTGTCTGCCATTCCCTCCTATCCTTTCTCCTACCTTGCTATTGGACGTTCAGCTCTTTATTAGACCACTTAGGTGTTTTAGACAGACAAAGTAACACAGCTTCACAGAGTTAAACAAATGCACATAAAAGAATGCAACACATCTTTGTATCATTAAACAAATGTTCTACAGCATAAACAAATGTAACACACCTTCAACTAATATTCTACAACATACTGTGCTATGGGATGTTCTGTATGGCAAATGTGTTGCTAATAAAACACTGATTGGCCAGTGGCTAGGCAGGAAGTATAGGCGGGACTAACAGAGAGAATAAAAAGAACAGGAAGACGGAGGAAGTCTCGGCCAGCCACCGCCAGGACAAGCAGCTTGTAAAGATGCTGGTAAGCCACGAGCCACGTGGCAAGGTATAGATTTAAAGAAATGGATTAATTTAAGATATAAGGACAGGTAGCAAGAAGCCTGCCACAGCCATACAGTTTGTAAGCAATATAAGTCTCTGTGTTTACTTGGTTGGGTCTGAGCGGCTGTGGGACTGGCAGGTGAAAGAGATTTATCCTGACCGTGGGCCAGGCAGGAAAACTCAAGCTACAATACTGTATATATTTTTCTACTCTTGTTTAAGGTATTTTGGATGTTGATATAAATTTAAGGTTATTTTTGTTAGAACATACTGTATATATGTTTCTATTCTTGTTTAAGGTATTGTACCTATGCAGCTTATTTAAAAATGTAAAGTTCTAGTCCTTGAAAGCTATTTCAGATAATAAAGATATACAGGTTAGTAGTTAGTCAAGTATAACAATCAAACTTATAGTCATTTTAGGTGTATTTTCAAGATCAGTCAGAAACAGTTTAAATAGACAGATGGTCTTCAAGCACTTCAGAGACCTACAGAATATGACCTTTAAGGTGTTTTAATAGCCTAAGGCCTTTAATGACAGACACGTCTGCTCCTGGCAGCACCAATTTACTTCAAAAAAAGGATGATGGGTATCAAAGAACCTCCATATGGAGTTTGCTTTTATTGTGGCAAAGACAGCCACTGGGCAAGAAACTGCCCTTGCCTCAACTGTTGACGTATGCTGTCCAAACTGGACAAGCAGGACACAAAAGAAGGCGACTGCCGAACTTTGCCAAGATAAGGTAGGACAATCCTTCAAAATTCCTGCTTCACAGAAAAAAATTTGTCAGATATTCTAGGTCTGGAGTGTAGCTGGAGAGTTTCTTTCCAGCTCCTGCCAAGCCCCACCAGTCCTGGAGCCCACTTATAAAATAAATATACAGACGCTTATATTATTTAAACTGCTCAGCCATTTATACTATACTATATATATATATGTATACTATACATTTATATTTATACTAAGCCCATTTTTGTTAATCTATATGTCACCACGTGTTCCGTGGCTTTACCTGTTGCCTCTACATGATGCTTCCTGGACGGCAGCTGGTGTCTTCCCACTCTGCCTTCCTGTCCTTTCCTTTCTCCTCTCTGCTAGTCCTGCCTATACTTCCTGCCTGGCTACTGGCCAATCAGTGTTTTATTTATCAAACAATCATCCACAGCACTTCCCCCCCTTTTTTTTTCTTTTTTTAAAGGAAGGTTTTAACTTTAACATAGTAAAATTACATATAACCAAAACAATTATCAAGCAAGAATTACAGTTACAATATTAAAGAAGATATCTATCTTAAATTTGTGAGTCTAAGGTTTTATATCTAACTTACCTTTTATCATAACTGAGGAAATTATAATTCTAGTCTTCAACTTCATCAAAGACCTCAGAAGGATATAATATTACCTGAGAAATGGGAGAAGGATGCAAGCAACTTTCAGGAGTCTTGTAGGATAGACAGAGACAGCTGGCAGCCTGGACAGTCATCCAAAATTCTCTTGTGAAGTTGGGGCATCTGTCTTCAGCCCACAGGGCTAGGGTCTCTCAGTCATTTTTCTCTGTGTCCTGTAGAATGTCTGGCAGTTTCCTCTGTGAAGCAGGAACCTAAAGGACCATTTTGCCAAGCCAAGTTCAGTGGTCACCTTCCCATGGGTCCTGCATGTCCAGTCGATCAGGCAGTCCAGGCAAGAATAGTTTCTTGCCCAAATGGCTATTTTTGCCAAGGTGAAGATAAACTCCATATGGAGTGTCTTCGATGCTCATCCTCCTCTCTGAAGTAAATCAGTGCTGTCAGGAGCAGACATGTCTCACTGTCCAGAAAGTCTAAATTTTTAAAAATATTTTAAATGCCATATTCTGTAGGTCTTTGAAGTGTTTGAAGATTACCTGTCTATCTGAAATAATCTATGTATACCTAGAAAACTTAACTAACATGCTACAAGTTTGACTATCATAGAAGACTAATTATTAATCTGTATTTCTTAATTATCCATTACAATCTAAATGAGTTACATAAACATAATATCTCAAACAAGAATAGAAATATATATATACAATATAACAAAATTAAGGTTTTGGGTTTTTTTTGGGTTTTTTTTTTTGTTTTGTTTTGTTTTTTTTTTTTGGTTTTTCGAGACAGGGTTTCTCTGTGTATCTTTGCGCCTTTCCTGGAACTCACTTGGTAGCCCAAGCTGGCCTCGAACTCACAGAGATCCACCTGGCTCTGCCTCCTGAGTGCTGGGATTAAAGGCGTACGCCACCACCACCTGGCTAAAATTAAGTTTAAACTTGTATCAATAGACTAAAATCCATAGCAATGTAAAACATTTTAAACAATGCTCTTTAAAAGTAGGTTCATTAATCTACCCTTTCATCCTATCATCTCTATATCCTATATATATCTATATCACTGGAGGCCAAAGATGGATGTTCCAATGTTACAGAGGAAACTTGAGTGACTATCCAGGCAGCCAGCTGTCTCCGTCATTTCTATAGTTTGGGAAGTTGTTTACTCTGCACTTCCTGTTTATTCAGGTAACACTATATTTTTCTCGGGTCTCTGATGGGGTTGAAGAATAGATAGTTATAGTTTTACAGTTTTTCTTGTTATCAAATTCAAAAAAAAAAGAAACTCACAAAAGAGGTATAAAATGTATAAGATTGAAAGACTTATATAAAAGTTTAAGTTGTTTATCTAAGAAAATGTCTTAAGGTCTAAAAAGATATTTTTAGGATGGTAATACAAAATATGATAGAAAGTGGTTTAGGTATGAAACTTTGCACTCATCAAGACAGGATAGATAATGGAATAGTTTCTCCAAATTTGCTAAATACAAATGGACTGGACATTGTGCATTTAATTCTTACCTGATAATTATTCTTATTGTATATATTTTTACTTTGTTAAAGTTAAAACATTTCCTTTTATTTAGAAAGTATCTGATAATTGTGCTTTTTGTACATAGTCTTACTGTGTTAGAGTTAAAACCTTCCCTTTTTATTTAGACAAAAAGGGGGAAATGTTATGGGATATTTTGACCACACTGATACTCCTGAGACTGACAATAAAGTTAAACCTTGAAGCAGAGGGTGGAACCAACATTCAGCTGGTCAGAATTAACCACAAAGTTTTGGGTGGGCCCAGATTAGGATAGAGAGACACAGGAAAGAATAGGGAGAGGCTTAGAAAAATGCTTAGGCCTTTCGATCTGGAAGTGTGAAGAGGCAGGGTCAGCTGATTGTTCTTCTGTCCCTCTTTGGATCATCAGGTTTTTACCCCAATATCTGACTCCCGAGTTTTATTTAGTAATAGAACAATGTAAGAAATTGCTTCATCTGGTGCTTCAGTCAGTGTTGTATCACATAACAGAAAGCAAACCAAAACACACACTTAAACTTATCTCTTATTATTTTGGTGTGGCTGTTGTTGTGTTTTATAGTAATTGCAAGTGGGATTGCTTTCTTGATTTTTGATTTCAGATAGTTCACTATTAATATATGAAAACTTTTAAAAAAGAATTATTTGCTTTGTAGTGTGTGCCTGAGTGTATATATGTGTACCACATGCATGCAGGAGCAGGTGAAGGCCAGAAGAGGGCACCAGATCCCCTTGAACTGGAGTTATCAGCAATTGCTGGCTGCCTGGTGTGGATTTTGGAAAACAAATCCATGTCCTCTGTAAGAGCATTGAGCATTGAACCATTTCTCCAGCCAAAGTTTTAAAATATACATATATTTTGGGGCCGGAGAGATGGCTCAGAGGTTAAGAGCACTGGCTGTTCTTCCAGAGGTCCTGCGTTCAATTCCCAGTAACCACATGGTGGCTCACAACCATCTGTAATGAGATCTGGCTCCCTCTTCTGGCCTAAAGGGATACATTCAGGCAGAACACTGTATACATAATAAATAAATGAATCTTTTAAAAAATACATATATTTTAAAATTAGTAGTTATGTGTACATACCCATAGAAACCAGAAAAGTACCAGATCCCTTGGAGCTCCAGTTACAGGCAGTTGTAAGTTGTCTGATGTGGGTGCTGGGAATTGAACCCAGGTCCTCTGTAAGAACAGTATACAGTCGTAACCACTGAGCCATCTCTCCAGCTTTTAAAAAAACAACAACATGGTTTTGTGTACTCTAGGCTGGCCACAAATTCCCAACTTAGCTGAGGCTGTTCTTGAACTCTTGACCCTCCTTTTTCTATCTTCCTAATGGTGGGATTACAGGCATGTGCCACTACACCCAAAAGTATGTGGTGCTGGGGCTGGAACTCAGCTTTGAGCATGCTAGGCAGGAGACATTCTAGCTGCTAAGTCACTTCCCTGGTCATGAAGACTGTGAGTGATAGCAGAATCTGGGGGAGGGGTGGTGGGAAGTCAAAGATGCAGCTACATACCTTGCCCACCCCTCACCGGCTCCTAACATTGATAGTACTGAGGGCATTTAGCCCAGCCTCACCCCCATGGGTCAGGCACACTGCTGTGTCTAGGCACAGCAGCTGGGCAGAGTCACCTGCTATGTTCAGTGCAAACTTCTTTTTCAGAACTTTGTTTTGCCACTCTGAGATTTAAATTTCAGAGTGAGTTTGCTTGGCTTGGCCTAGGTATGGCTGAGGTCACATGCACACTCAGGCTAAGGCTGGGTGGCAGACCTGTAGTGTTCACACAAGGGCTCAGGCTGCCAGCACAGGACGTGGGAGGGGTTTTAACAGGGAGAGCATTGCCTACCCCAACTTCTCTAGAAGCTGAACTTCTTTGGTGGTATAGGAGGAGACAACCATTGACTCAGGGTTGAACTTCCTCAGAGACAGGCCCCTCAAGGAAGAAAGAGGCACTGGGATGGGACCAGCTGAAAGTACAGGCCAGTCTAACTCGGAGGTGGCCAGGACTTCCTTCTCTCCCTTGTGTGGGCCCCATGCCCCTGGATATACAAAGCTGGTTTCACCAACTTTAGTCTGAGCTAGCCTTTACCTTGACTTTATTCTGATAAACACATCATAGAGGTGGTGATGTTGGGTCAGTTCTGAAATCCAGTCCCCTCAAACCCTGAGCTTCCATGGGAGGGCTCTCCATCAGTCCACCATGAACCAGGTCATGGTGATGTCAACCACAATAGACCTTCTGCTTAAGACAAGCTCCAATGTCCCCAAACCTGAGAGTCCCTCAGCTGAGCCCAGAGCTGTGAGGACACCCATGAACCGTTTTTCTTTGTAGAGATGGACTTGTCTCACACAGGCTGGTCTAGAACTCTTGAACTGACTGGATCCTCCTGTCTCAGCCTTCTGAGTGCTGGGACTGTAGACAGCTGTGGTTTTTAAGTCTCCATATTAGTTAGCTTTCTTTCTTTTCTTTTCTTTCTTTTTCTTTTCTTTTCTTTTCTTTTTTCTTTGGTTTTTCGAGACAGGGTTTCTCTGTGTAGCTTTGAGCCTTTCCTGGATCTTGCTCTGTAGACCAGGCTGGCCTCGAACTCACAGAGATTCGCCCGCCTCTGCCTCCCGAGTGCTGGGATTAAAGGCATGCACCACCACCGCCTGGATATTAGTTAGCTTTCTATTGCTGTGATAAACACCATGACCAAAAGCAACTTGGGGATGACAGGGTTTATTTCATCTTACACTTACAGGCCACGGACCATCACTGAGGAAGTCAGGGCAGAAACTCAAGCAGAACCTGGAGCACAAGCCATAGAGGAACGCTGCTTCCTGGCTTGCTCACTGGCACACGATTATACCTTTAAAAGAAAGCAACGTATTTTTATATTATGTGTATGAACGTTTTGCCTTCATGTATGTATGTTCACTGCATGTGTGTCTGGTGCCTGCAGAAGCCAGAAGAGGGCATCAGATCCCTTGGAACTGGAGTTATAGATGGTTGTAAGTCGCCATGTGTGTGCTGTGAGCCAAACCCATTTCCTCTGCAAGAGCAGCAAGTTCTCTTAACAGCTGAGCCCTCTCTCTAGCCGCCCAGCTGTGCTTGTTATACAGCCCAGACCTACCAGCACCTGGGATGGTGCTGCCCACAGTGGGCGGGGCCTTCTCACATCAATCATCAGTCATGACCGTCTCTCACAGACATGGCCAGAGACCAATGTGATGGAGGCAATTCTTCAGTTTGAGGTTCCCTCTTCCCAGGTGAACTCCTGGTTATGTCGAATTGACTTTTTTTTTTAATTTGTTAGTTTTCAAACTAACCAGGACAGCCCCTAAGTTTAGATTCCGTTTGCCATGCAGCAATCCGGCCAGAACACCACATTGATATTCATACAGGATTAAAACATTTCCATGCCCATAGAACTTTGCTATCTTTTTTTATACTTGTGCCTCTGTGTGTGTGAGCATGTGTGTGAGCATGTGTGTGATTACAGGTATGAGCATGCCAGAGTGTGGAGGGGGAGGTTCATAGAATACCCTTAGGTGTCAATCCTTGCCTTCCACCTGATTTGAAACAGGGTCTCATCGCTCCTGTATACCCTAGGCTAGCTCACCCAAGAGCTTCTGAGCACTCTCCTGCCTCTGCCCTCCATCTCACCGTAGGAGCTGGACTATAGGCATGCACTATGAAGACTGTTTTTACACAGTTCTGAGGATCTGAACTCAGGTCCTCCAGTTTGCAGGGTAAGCACTTGTCTTAGTTTGAGTTTTTATTGCTGTGAAGAGACACCGTGACCACTGCAACTCTTAGAAAGGAAACATTCAGTTGAGGGTGGTTCCCTTACAGTTTCAGAGGTCCAGGCCATTATGATCACGAAGAGGAGCCTGGCAGCGTGCAGACAGACGTGGTGCTGGAGAAATAGTTGAGAGTCCTGTGTCTTGCAGGCAACAGGAAGTCAACTGACTGTCACACTGTGGGAAGCTTGAGAAAAGAGACCCCAAAGGCTGCTCCCACAGTGACACACTTCCTCCAACAAGGTCACATGTCCTAATGGTGCCACTCCCTTTGGGGGCCATTTTCTTTCAAACCACCACAGCACTTTACCCACTGAACTGCCCTCCCTGTACCCCTATCTCTATTGACTTCTGTATCTCTATTTTTATTTATCAAGACAGGGTCTTGCTATGTAGCACTGTCCTGGAACTGGCTGTGTAGACCAGAGTGGCCTCAAACTCACAGAGATGTGCCTACCTTTGTTTCTAAGTGCTGGGATTAAAGGGGTGTGCCACCACATCTAGTGACTTTTATTTTAATTTAAAATACATTTTTTTTTTTTACTAAAAGCAATAAAAACATTATGAAAAGAAAAAGGGGACAAGAAACCATTACCTCTCCAGGATCAGGGTTTTAACCATAATCACCATTAGCACTGAGTCAGGTAGTCATTCACTGATTTTTCCTATGTTCACATGCATCTCTGTCTGTCTGTATATCTCCCTGCCTGTCTGTCTGTCTCTGAGTTACCCAGGCTGTGACTAGGATGCATGATTGAAGGGACTCTGCTAAGGAGTTTCAGTGGGGAGAGCAGCCCAGCCTCTGCAGACAGGCCCCGTGCATCATGAGGGTCCTTTTAAACATCGGGCATGGAGATCAAGGTCAGAGAGGGTGCTCTGAGGAAGGAAGCAGGCTTAGAGACTGGAGGATGCCAGCCTTGGCTTTGAGGATGAGGATGGTCATGCCCACTTTGATATTTGCAAGCTCCTCTCCCCGAGTGTAAGATCATGCGATGTGGCTGTAAGCTATTGTGTCTGTGACCGTCTGTTTGAGCAGCAAAGGGCAGAGCATTCTGTCTGCCGCCCTCTACCAGTCAGGGAGTCACTTTCATGGTTGAGGTAGGAACCAACAAGCTGGTACTCAGATGGGCAAGGGGGCTTCTTGGGACACACAGCGGCTAAGGGCTGAGGCCATCCACGACTTTACTGAGAAACACCACAGGGACTCCTGGAAACCAGCAGACACTGGTTTCTGCCTGTTTTCTTCACTCTTTTTCTTTCATGCTGTTTCTTGGTAATAACACTGGAACTTCTCTGGAAGTCCCCGTGGTAGTAAAATGAAAACCAAGTGTTGAAATCGCAGAGGTCACTGGCTCCTCGGACACTCTCTGCTGTTAGTGCCACTAAAGATTTCCCTGTACAGATACAACATCCAGCTTCCTTCAGGGACTACATGGAGCACAGGGCCTTTGGAAGATCTGCTTGGATTTCAATTGTAAGGCGGACTTCTGCTTCAGAAACTCTCTGAAGGTTTGGAGACAGTGTCAGGATTAAGTATGGCCACTTGAGAGGGGATCAAGAGCTGGAGCAAGCAGGATCCTTCCCCTTGGGTAGGCTGTCCATCAGCTGAGCTCAGAAAGGTCTTTGAGGCCCAGCATTTCCCCATAGGCCCCTGACCTTGACTTGTTTGACAAAATCTATACATCTTGAACTTGAAGCTCCCCATGGGTGTGGCCCCAAAGGCTCTGTTTGTACCCTGCCACCCAGTTCCCTGAGCGCTCACCATGACATTTGCTCCACAGTTCTCCCCCAACTTACCAGCCTCCAGGATGCAACTGATGAAGCCCTATAGAGTGCTTTATTTATTATTTTTGAGATAGGGTCTCCCTATGTAGCCAAGGCTGGCCTGATCTGCCTGCCTCAGCCTCCCAAGTGCTGGCGTTTTATGCATGTACTACCAAGCTTGCATACCACAGACTCACTCTGAAATCATTTCTTCCCTTTCTCTGTGTCTAAGTCAATGTAGGACACTTTTTTTTTTTTTTGAGACAGGGATTCACTGTCTCTGGCTGGCATGGGACTCGCTGTGTAGACCAGGCTGGCCTCAACTCACAGAGTTCTGCCTGTGTGCCTGCTTCTGCCTCCTGAGTGCTAGAATTAAAGGCACAAACCATCATGCCTGGCCACTTTTTTAAAAAAATGTATTTGTGTGTGTGTTGGGGAGCATATGGTTTGTACATTTTAACTTCATTAAAAATTAAAAGTGACCTCAGATAAATCTAAAATCTGTAACCCAGACTCCATGCCCTGTGTGACTGAGCCGACACTCTGGCCACAGCTGTCTACTGGATTTTTGCCACAGGGCCTTTGCACATGCTGTCTATGTTCAAGTGTCTCTTCTTGCCTTCTGTGTGCTGATGTCACATGGGTGTCCTCATAAAGACAGTCCCACGGGGATCTGGCTAGGGTCTGAGCCCCTGTGACCTGTTTTCATGCCCCCCCCCTCTGTATTTGGTTCTCACAACAGTTGTTCTGAAATGGGGATCTGGTTCTCGCAGAAGACATTTGGCAATGTCTAAAAGACATTTTGTTTATCGTGGTTGTGGGGGGGGGGGTTGACACTGGCATTCAGTGAGTAAAGGCGTCAGACACCTCTGACCTCCCTGTCACATGCAGGTCAGTTTCTACCACAAGGAAATAATATCCAGGCGGGTCACGAGGTCAGCAGAACTGAGCTGAGAAACCCACAGGAACCTGTGATCCGGGTCCTGCCTCTGGCCCCTCCCTCCTGCCAGCCACCAACTCTTCCACTGTGTATCTGGTTGTCTAGTGCCGCTGATGCCTGACGGCCAGAGTGCATCTGAGCAGTTCTCTGACTGTGGCTATCACCGGTGCTTAATAAATGTGCTGAAATGACGACACCCTTTAGAAAGGATTTTTTTTTTTGGAGGGGGTTTTGAGACAGGATTTCTCTGTGTAGCCCTGGCTGTCCTGTAACTTTCTCTGTAGACCAGGCTGGCCCCAAACTCACAGAGATCTGCCTGACTCTGCCTGGGATTAAAGGTGTGCACCATCTTGCCTGACTTTAGAAAGGGTCATTAACCCAGGACACAAGAGGTCCGCTCTGTTCCCATCTTCATGACTTTTCAAATATCATTTGGAAAAAATGTGTTAGAAGAGAGATGTGGGGGTGGGATGGGGGGGGAAGGAACAAAGACTGGAGAAGGGAGGGAGGAGAGAAGGCAGGAGGGGGAGAGGGAGGGAGAAAAGGGAGGAGGAAGTGAGAGAAGAATGAGGAGGAGGAGGAACCTGGGTGGAGTTCCCGTACTGTCTCTTCACTCTCCGCTTTACAAGCCCCAGCGTTCTCATCTGCAAAATGGGAATTATACGATGAAATTCACTGTGCCCGCAAAGCCAGCCACCCTGTGCTCCGCAAACAGCTTCTTACCCCTCTGTCTCTTCTCTCCCTCCCTCTCTGTGGACCAGGCTGGCCCCAACCTCACAGAGATCCGAGTGTGTCTGCCTCCCAAGGGCTGGGACTATAGGTGAGCGCCACAAGGCCCAGCTCCTGCCACCTTCCAACAGGTGACACCCTGTCCCTTTTTGCATGTCATTGTCCCCTTCTTCTCTTCTTCCTCCTCTCCTCCTCCTCCTTCATTGTATTTAGATGTTGTTTTGCTCTTTCTTTCTGGCTGTTGGAGTGCAACGGTCTAGAACACAGAAGAAAAAGACTTCTCCCTCCAGCTGCTCAGCCTCCTCCAGCTGGTGAGGTGGTGGTCTACACGGTGTGGAAATCCCCCCAGCCCTAACCCCAAGGCAGGAGACTGAGGCCTGGCTACCACTATGGTAGTATTAAGTCCATAACTTGCCCAACAGCCAGGCGCCTGCCTTCTGTGGCTTGCTCTCCTCCCCGTGTTTTCTTCACACCCCTCGAATGAACTGCGGGCACAGACAGCCCCTCCAAGGTTCATGATGTGCTGTCAGGGGGTCTAAGCCAAGCCAGATGTCAGTTCAATGGCACTGCAAAGAGGCTTTGTGGGTGTTCGAGGCAGGGTCTCCTGGCAGTCAGACTGGCTTTGATCTCTCAATCCTCCTGCCTCAGCCATCCCAGTGCTTGGGATTATGTGTGTTCCCTCACCCAGCTGTAGTTCCGTCCACAGAATGGCATGAGACTGGGAGATCACTCAGTGTGCAGAGTGCTTGTTCCACAGTATGAGGACCTGAGCTGGGATCCCCAGTACCCACATAAGAAAGCCAGGTGCTGGGAGACAGGGACAGGAGAGTCCTGGGGGGGCATCCATCCTACTCTAATTGGTGAGCTTCAGGGTTAGGGAGAGATCCTGCCTCAAAAAATGATGTTGAGGCAGGGCGGTGGTGGCTCACACCTTTAATCCCAGCACTCAGGAGGCAGAGGCAGGAGGCTCTCTGGGAGTTGGAGGCTAGCCTGGTCTACAGAGTGAGTTCCAGGACGGCCAAGGCTACACAGAAGAAACCTGTCTCAAAAAACCAAACCAAACCAAACAAACAAACAAAAAATGTTGAGAGTGATTAAGGAAGACACCCACATTGATCTCTGGCCTCCACATGCACAAAAACACGTGTGCTTACACACACACACACACACACACACACACACACACACACACACACACACACGCGATCAGTCTATGCCAGGCTGTTTCCCCACTAACACTCTCCTGCTTCCCATTTGGGTCTCAGGCTGCGTTCCCACTTCCTTCATCAGGCTTCGCCCACCCCTGGTGGCGTCAGTCACAGCCTTAGGGCAGGGCGCAGGGGCTCCTTTGTTGTGATTCTTAGAAAGTGACTCTCACTGGAACAGAGTCCAGGGTATTGTCCTGTGAGTCTCTAGCCTGAGGCGTCTCTCTCTCCTGTTGAGAGGTTTCTGGGAAAAGTCAGTGGAGTTAAAAGTTGACAGGAAGCAATCAGCTTGGTTCTACACTTGCCTTTGTTAGAAGATGTTCTAGGGAAGATGGTTAGTGAGTAAAACAGTTGGGCGTAAGCAAGAGGGCCTGAGTTGGGGTCTCCAGAACCCACACAAAGCCTGAGAGCACAAGTCTGTAACCTCAGCGCTCCCACACAGAGATGGGAGCGGAGACAGGAGGGTCTCCAGCAGCTAGTCTGGTGTACAGAGCTGCAAACAGTCTCAGACAAGACGGAAGGTGAAGACAGACTGCAGAGGTTGTCTTTGACCCCGACATGTGCACTGTGGAGACGTGCGCAGACTCTCACACAGGAATGTGAATTTACAGACACCCTAATGTACACAAAGACCCAAAATTGGGGCCGGAGAGATGGCTCGGTGGTCAAGAGCACTGGCTGCTCTTGTAGAGGACCTGGCTTCAGTTCCCAGCACCTACATGACAGCTCCCAACCACCTGTAACTCACTCAGTTCCAGGGGTCCGACGCCCTCTTCTGGCCTGTGTGAGCACTGCACTCATGCGGTGCACAGACAAACATGAGGCAAAACACCTGCAGACACAAAATTAAATAAACGAATCTAAAGTAAAACGTATAAAAAGACCAAAGTTTTCTTCTCCTGTAATTCTCTCCACTTTCTAATGTGAGAGTTCAGAGTGTCTGCTGATTCAGGACTCTGCATCCCAGCTGTTTTCTTCTCTCAATTTCCCATAAGCCTCCGCTCCAAAAAGGAGCGTGCGCCTTATCACCAGTCAATCAGCACACTCACTACAGTAATTGACTTGGGGTGGCCTTGTGGTATTAACTGGTCCGATCAGAGCTCACCTCAGGGCTGGCCACCAGGATGGCAGGTTGTCTCCTGCTGGCAGATGAGCTAGGTTTGTGAGAGTCTGTTTCAAAGGATGTGTGTGTGTGTGTGTTTATTTTTCACGGAATACTGCTTGCTTTGAACAAAGTTTACCTTTACAGTCTTTTTTGCTTGCTTAAAAATCTCAGCCTGGCAGGCAGATCCCTGAGTTCAAGGCCAGCCTGGTCTACAGCGTGAATTTCAGGACAGCCAGGGTTACACAGAGGAAACCCTGCCTTGAAAAACCAAAAAATAAAATAAAACCTGGGGGCTGGGGGCTGGGGAGAAGGCTTAGGAAATGAAGCGCTTGGCTCACAAGTGTGAGGCCTTGGGTTCGAGTCTCCAGAACCAATGGAAAGACTGTATTGAGCGAGTCTGTTCTGCTGTGGGGAGAGGGGAAGCTCTTGACCCAGGTATGCTGGCACACACATCAGGAGACTCTGAACAAGGTGGAAGTGGAGAACCGACCCCCAAGGCTGTCCTTTGACCTCCACACAGGCACCTGTGGACCCCGCCCTGCCTTGTTTATAAGCCAGAGGCAACCAGAGGAGGGAGAGTCCATGAATTGTTATTTTTATTTTTTTTTATTACAACTGTTTCCTAAACTTTTTTTTTTTTCATACAACTTCAGGCCCTCTCCTACCATGAGCCAGCCAGAGTCTGGAGCGAAGGTCTCCAGGAGAAGCTGTGCTCTTCAGCGGCACAGGGCCTCTGGCATCTTGGTAATGGGGCTGAAATGACACTGGGCGGGGATCAGCTCCCAGGGTGTCAGTCACAGGCTGAGAATCTTGGTTTCCTCACCATTTTGGTCAAGGAGTGGGGCCATTTCAGGGACTGTCAGCTGGGTGCCCACAGTGCCCAAGGAAAGTCATGAATGGGGTGGTGGATGGTTTCACACACTGGAACCACAGCACTTGAACAACCGAGGCAGGAGGATTGTTGTGAGCTCAGGGACAGCCTGGGCTACATAGTGAATTTGAGGTCAGCCTGAGTTGAGACTTGGTCTCAACAACAACAAAACACAGAATAAACTAGAGAGATGGCTCAGGAATGAAGAGCACTTTGTTTTTCCAGAAGACCTGAGGTGCCCAGCCCACACATCAGGCTAATGGCCACCAGCTCCAGGGGATTCAGCGCCCTCTTCTGGCCTCTGTAGGCATTGCACTCATGTGTGCAAACCTACACACAGGCCCACAATACATAATTAAAAATAAATCTTAAAAAAATAAACAAAACATGGTGCTGGAGAGACGGCTTAGAGATTAAGAGCACTGACTGTTCTTCCAGAGGTCCTGAGTTCAATTCCCAGCAACCACATGGTGGGTCACAACCATCTGTAATAAGGTCTGGTGCCCTCTTCTGGTCATACATGCTGTATACATAATAAATAAATAAATCTTTAAAAAAATAAAAAAATAAAAAATAAACAAAACAGAGAAAGCAGGACTGAGGCTCTGCAGCAGCTGGTCTTGCTCAGCAGGTGTGAGGCCCTGTTTGGTGTCCGTCCCCTCTCCCAATTTGATAATTGCCTTTTCTCTTTTTCACCTGAGGGGTCACACCCCAAAAATGACCGAGGAGACTTAGTGTGGAGCTAGTGATTTCCAAGATGTCGCCCCACAAGGGGTCCCCTCTCCCACTCTGCTGCCCTGAGCTCTGGTAACTGGATTCCCTCCTTGTCTCCTGATCACCCTCCCTGTCCCGCTTCTGTTCCCAATTCTATACAAGAGGTGTGGGGCACAGACGGACAGACAGATACAGAAGCACACAGGCAAGCAAGCAAACTCAGAGAGACTCAGATAGACAGACATACACACTCCTTATGTTTCCAGAAGGCAGGGCACAGCGGTCTGCACCTGCTCACTCTTGGCCTAACATGCCCAAGGCCCAGGATTCCACTCCTGGTATTTCAACAACAACAAAGCCTTTAAAATGCCCCCTATACACACATGTACCCAATACACATACACACAATACACATATTATGTATACACCCCTACACAAACATGCATAACACACACACACACACACACACACACACTCCAAGTCACCAAGTCCAAAGTCAAGGGAGAGACTTCCACAGCTTGGGTCTTAAGTTAGAAGGTGATGTCTGTTAATCTAAAAGGTTTCTTTATCTCCGGACCATGTACGGCTGGCAGCGTCCAAGCTGGGTGGATGGGGCTCAGGGTCAAGGCTGCCACATTCTTAGGTGCATCCTCAGTGAGATGCCCAAGCAGGTCTGTGTCCTGCAGGCCCCTCCCAGGCCACTCCCCAAACTCCCAGGGCACAGTGTTGTTTCTGAGGTTCATTATCAAGGCCTCTCTGTGGTTTCTCCTAGCTGGTTTCTGGAGAGATCTCTCCCACCATTTGAACTTCAGGAAGCCTAGTTTCTCCCAAGAAACTAAGCAAACAGGAATGTGCCCAACATCTGACCTTCAGGTGAATTTGTAAAAATCCTTTGCTATCTCTTTTCTATTATTCAGCAGGTAGGATAGCCACTGGAGGCTGAGGAAAGGTTAAGATGGGCCGGGCGGTGGTGGCGCAGGCCTTTAATCCCAGCACCTGGGAGGCAGAGGCAGACGGATCTCTGTGAGTTCGAGGCCAGCCTGGGCTACAGAGCGAGTTCCAGGATAGGTGCCAAAGCTACACAGAGAAACCCTGTCTCGAAACAAACAAACAAACAAACAAACAACAAAACAACAAAAAGAAAGAAAAAAAGAAAAGGTTCAGATGGGGAGTGCTTGGGTTGCAGTGTGTCTGGGCAGTAGAACAGGGCCTAGAATCCCCCAGTGAGGGGCCGGGCATGTGGCTCAGCAGGAGAGCACCCGACCAGTGTTTGGGGTCTGTCTCCAGCATGTGTACCACCAGCACAACGCAGAAATCCGGGGCTAGAGAAACGGCTGCGTTTGTACAGTACTTGCCACACAACTACAGTTTGGATCTCTGGTACCTGTGGGAAATGTTGGGTGTGGTGTGGGTCTGTGGGCCCATGGCCGGGGAGGCAGAGACAGGAGGATCCCTGGGGTGGGCTGGCCAGCCAGTCGAGCTGAATCGGTGAGCTCCAGGTTCAGGGAGAGACTGGAGAGGAAGCAGAGAAGTTAGGAGCCGTACTGTTTTCAGAGGACCTGAGTTTGGTTCCCAGGCCCCATGTCAGCAGCTCACAACTACCTACAACTCCAGCTCCAGGGCATCTGACACCTCTGGCCTCCAGGGCCCCAGCGGCAGGAATGAGGACACACCCACCCTCTCCGGCTCTTCCTGAGAAGCCTGACTCCATCACTCCCTCATCCTTCTTCCCGGAGCTGGGGAAGAGGAAGTCTCTGTTTCCGGTTGTTTCTAAATGGAGATTGATGGCAGGCAGCCCTGAAGATAACTGCATTTGCAAAGGATTCTGAAGGCCAAGGGGAGGTCACTTGCCATTCTGCAGGGAAACCAGACTGAGCAGAGCATGGTGACATAAAACAGTCACAGAGATGGAAACCATTGTGGTCACACTGGTGTGGGTCCCCATGGAGGCAGGTCTGGGTCCCTGTTCTGCACATTGGACCCCATGAGGCAACTGTAGTTGGGGTCAGGTATTACTTTTGAGGGAAAGGTGTAGTGGTATTTGCTCTGCCCATGACCGTGGGCTATACAGCCTGAAGGGATCACGAGGTCCCTTTATTTATTTATTTATTTATTTATTTATTTATTTATTTATCTATCTATCTATCTATCTATCTATCTATCTATCTATCTATCTATCCTGGTGTGATCGGACAGCAGACAGCCTGGGAATTGAACCTGGTTCCTCTGGAACATCAGTCAGTGCTCTTAACCTTTGAGCCACCTCTCTCCTTTTTTCTTTTTATTCCGGTGACCTTTTAAGAGGTCATGAACAATGGCAGGAAGCACCGCCTCCCTCAGACCATATAGTCCAAGGTTATGGGCCAAGCAAATACCACTACAGAAAGGTGCTGCCTCTTCCAGGAAGCCCACCTTGACTCTACACCCTAACACCAGGCCTCAGGTCATAGAGTGCATCTTGTTAGTCTGGCCACACTTGTTTTGAGACAGGATCTCTTGTAGCCCAGGCTAGCCTTGAGCTTCCTTTGTAGTTGAGGATAACTTTGAACTTCTGATATTCCTGTCTCTACCTCCCAGGTGCTGGCATGGTAGGCATTCCAAGCACCACGTTGGGCCTGCCACACTCTGAAATAATTTGACTTTGTGATCTCAAGACCAGAGCCCATATCAGACTCAGTTTTCGAAAATAACATTTAATTATTATTATTTTGTGTGTGTGTGTGTGTGTGTCGGTGTTTTGCCTGCATGTATGTCCGTTTACCACATGTGTGCAATGCCTACAGGAGCCAAAGAGGGCGTTGATCCCCTGGAACTGGAGTTACAGATGGTCATGAACCGCTTTGTGGGTGCTGAGACTCGAACCTGGGTCATCTACAAGAGGAGCAAGTTCTTTACATTCTGAGCTCTCTCTCAGTTTCAAGACAGCATTTAGAGAAAGTTACCCAGTCTCTCCCAGCTGCACTTTCTCCTTTCTGAAATGGGGACAATGGTGAAGTTCTTTTATTATTATATTATATTATATTTATTTTCCTTTTTTTCAGACAAGGTGTCTCTATATAATCCTGGCTGTCCTGAAGCTGGCCACGAATTCACAGAGATCTGCCTGCCTTTGCCTCCTGAGTTCTGGGATTAAGGTGTGGGGCCACCACACCTGGCTCAGAGTTATTATTTAGGGTGTGTGTGTGTGTGTGTGTGTGTGTGTGTGTGTGTGTGCGCCTGTGTGTGTGCGTGTGTGTGCGCGTGTGCGCGAGTGTGTACCTGCATTGCTGGAGAGTGAACTCAGAGCCTCATGCAATCTAGGTAGCTGCTCTACCACCGAGAGCATCCTTTGTCCTGGGCTTATTTTGAAGTACCACCATGGTAAAGTATATGAAGTGCTTTCCAGGTTGGAGAAATGGCTCAGCAGCCAAGAGCATGTATTTCTTTTCCAGAAGGATCCAAGTTCAGTTCCCAGCACCCAAGTCAGGCAACTCACAAGTACCTGTAAGTCCAACGTCAGGGAACTTACTGCCTCTGGCCTCTGAGGGCACACACACACACACACACACACACACACACACACACACACACACACTTAAAGAATAAAATACATCTTTTAAGGGTTTGGAGAGATGGCTCAGCAGTTGAGAGCACTGGCTGCTCTTCCAGAGGACCTGGGTTCAATTCCCAGCACCCACATGGCAGCTCACAGCTGTCTGTAACTCCAGCTCTAGGGGATCCGACACCCTCACACAGACATACGTGCAGGCATAACACTAGTGTTCATAAACTAAAAATAAATTTATATTATAAATAAAAAACAGATCTTTTAAAGTGCTTTCATGCATTTACACCTAGGGGACCACCCAAGTCTGCAGATAGAACATTACTGACCCTGAAAAAATTCTCTTTTCCTCCCTTCCCTACCTAGAGGTGCCTCCCAGACTGCTGTCTACCACCCAAAGTGAAGTTTTTGCTTTTCCCAGAACCTCGTGGAACTGGAATAGCACAGAGTGTGCTCTATGGAGGCTTGAGAGATGTGTTGGGTGGGAGGTATTGGTACCATGCCACCACTGTCTTAATTTGTGTGCATACATATACACACTCCAAAGTAAGGGGTGCTGAGCAATCCGTGACACCCAAGATGTTTTACTAATTAAAGGATGTGTGAGTGAGTGAGTGTGTGTGTGTGTAAGGAATGTGTGCACTGAGATAAACTCACAAGCTCTGCTATCGGAAGGCTCACAGGGCCATGTAGACTGGGGTTACTTGAGGATGTGGTGGGAGCATTCGTATCTGATCCTTGGCTTTCATATAGCTGCCTTTTAGGGACAGGCAGGGACTGTAGCTGGGATTCCCCCACCGTCTGTCTTGTTTCTGCCATGGAGTCTGTCCCTATCAGTTCTCCTGCCTGCTCTCGGGCCTAGCTACCCTCATGTGTGCTTACTGGCATTAGCCTTGGGTCGGTGCCCTGGGCATAGGTTAAACCTGGGTTTCTTTCTCAGATCTTTGAGGCCACAGCTGGGTGAGTGTGTCCCCCGCCACACCATATCAGGGCTGGTGGCTCTGTGGCTGTCACACCCCCTCCAGAGCCTTGTCCCACTTGTCACACCCACTGCTGGCCTGATTTCATGGGCCACCCCTCCTCCTGGTCCCCTGCAGTCCTCACAGCTTCCTCCTGCCTCCTCCATGAATTTCTCCACATGGCGGCAAGATGCTCTTGGGATGAGAACCAGGCATGTTCTTTTGAATGCTTTCCCACGCTTGGCCTGGACACCCGGTTCCTCAATGGTGGTCCACAGAGCTCTGTTGCATCTGGCAGCCACCTGGTGCCTGTCATCGCTCGAAGGCAGCCTCTTGGGTCCTGAAATACAGCACCCTTCGGTTCCCTCGGGGCCTTTGTGTGCGCTGCTCGTCGCACTGGCCCTGCCTGGTGTCTTCTGCTGTCAGGGACACTTTCTGCACACACACCTTGACTTCCCATCACGCCTGTGGATGAGTCGGTGCTCAGTGGAGCTCTGCACCTGCCCCCTGCTGCTTCGGGAGCCCTGGCACTGGGCAGGTCTGCTGACCAGCTCATACAGCACTCTCCTTTACTCTCCTCTTATACTAGTCTGCTTCCTGGAGGTACCGTTATGATGTGATCAGTGCTCCATTCATGGGCATCTATTCTATGGCCTTGCTGTGAAAAACTCCTTGAGGGCCAGTGAGACGGCTCCGTGGGTAAAGGAATTTCCAGCAAGCCTGATTACTTCATCACGGAGGCCTGAGCTTGCTCACTGCACCACACCCCTGACTGGTGTAGGGTCGCCTCGTGGGATTTTGTATATCAGAGTGTACACTGGGGATGTGACATTTTCTTTCTTTTATTATTTGTGAAGTGTTTCTCATTTGGGGGCTGTTTTTAAATTAAAAAAATTTTTGATTGTTTTGTTTTCAGATTGGGTCTTGATGCAGAACTCTTGCTGGTGGGCGGGCAATCATTTGCCACCCTGACAGGGTGTGAGCAATAGACCAAAGAATCAACCACTCTAATCTGCCTTGGTGAACTGATGTGTGTGTCGGGCTTGCTTACAGAACACGGGCGAGCAATAGAAGCTAGTCAGGGTTCTATTGCTGTGAAGAGACACCGTGACCACAGCAACTCTTAAAAAGGAAAGCATTTCATTGGGATTGGCTTACAGTCCAGAGGTCTAGTCCATTATTGTCATGGTGGGAAGCATGGCAGCACACAGGCAGACATGGTGCTGGAGAGGTAGCTGAGAGTTCTACATCTGGATCCACAGGCAGCAGGAAGAGACAGTGAGTCAGTAGGCCTGGCTTGAGCTTCTGAAACCTCAAAGCTTGTCCCCAGTGACACACTTCCTCCAACAAGGCCACACCTACTCCAACTAGAACACACCTCATAATAGTGCCAGTCCCTATGAGGCCATGGGGCTCCCTTTTCATTCAAACTACCACAGGCTCTTACAGGAGTGTGGGTGATCCACTTACAGAACATGGGTGAGGGGTTCTTACAGGAATGGGGGTGAACCCCAAACATCTACATGACTGCAACGCCCCGCCCCCCCCCATGGATTTTCTTTGCTTGTCCATATTCAGACCACTCTTGGGCACTCCAGAGGGCACAGCCACCACAGGGAGAAGCGGACAGTGATGGTTGGCTGTGTCAATTTGCCACAACCGAAAATCACCAGTGAAGAGAATCACAGTGAAGGATGGATCGTCTATACCGGGCTGGCCTGTGGGCACGTCTGTGGGGGACTGTCTTAACTGTGTTAATGACGTTAACTGATGCGGGCAGACCCAACCCGCTGTTGGCACAAGCGAGCAGAGTGAGCAAGCGCGCACACCTTCGTCCTCTCTGCTCTTGACTGTGGATGTGACTAGCCGCTTCAAGGTCCTGCCACTGTGATCTACCTAACATCGCATTGTAACTTGGAGTCATAGATTGCTTTCGTCAGGGTGTTTTATCTCAGGAACAGAAATAGACTTAGGAAAGACACACACTGGGCACATCCTCCTACCAGGCCCAACAGACCCGAGCTGCGTTCCCTCACTGTCTCTGGGCCTTGCTGCTGAGGTGACGATGACTGTGCCGTGCCCCACAGGTTGCTGTGTGCATGTGTGTGCACGTTCGAGGAACCAGGGCAGTCCCCCACTACACATCCTGTCCTGGCGCTGGCTGGCTCACGCAGCCTGCGGAGCCCATGGTCCTCTCCCCCAGGTTGTCTTTGTCAACTTCTTGGCACGGTCACCCAGATGCGTACATCTGCTCTGTCCTGGGCACACGGGAAATAAATCAGCCTCCCAGCAGACCTAGGTGCCATGGCTGTCCTCATTTCCCCGAGCACCGAGTAGTTAAGTAACCTACTCAAAGCTGCACAGCTGGCCTGGTGGGAGGGCTTTTAAAATGACAGTTCACTAGCATCCATCTGGTTCTGCAAAACTGGCCAAACTCCTAGGAGCTGTTTTCAAAAGGCACCCATATGTGGCCGCTGCTGTTCAGCCAGCCTGGGCATCAGAGCCTGGGGACTCACAAGACCAGACAGTGATTCTGAGAAGCCCGGGGACTCTGGCTGGTGGCTTTCTCAATAGCCGTAAGAATTTTCTGCACAGAGCAAGACTGACAGAGGAAAGCAAACCCACCTACCACTTCCTGTTTGGAGAAGGAGAGAGAGATCTTCATGGAGGCATGCTATGGAATTTTCCAAGCCACATCAGCGTTCTCAGAGCTGTGTTATTAGAACAGCATTTCGTGTGTAGATTAGAACCCAGAGCACAGCACTGAGCTGTGAGAGACGCTGTTCACATGCATGCCTGGAGGGTGGGGTAGGGGGTAGGTTCTGTACCTCAAAGGTGTCAGAGGCTGATAGTCATGTTTGGGGGTCTCATATTCTGCACACAGTCCGTTAGCCATATCTTAGTCATGGGGTAAATTCTTGCTGCAAGAGCTGCTGGGAAGAGTCAATCAGCATTGGGCCTCCCTAAGGATCCTGGGGGTGGGGGTGTCTCTGTGTGTGCCACAGTGTGTGTGTGGAGGCCAGGGGACAACTGTGTAGTTAATTCTTTCCTTCCACCTTTATGTGGGTTCTGGGGCACTGAGCTTAGATAGCCAGGCTTGCTAAGTGCCTTGATCCACCGGGCCATCTTGCCAGCCCTCCCCCATGTTTTTGGAGCCAGGATCTCTGGCTGACCCCAGGATCACCACTTCTGCTAGGCTGGCCGACCATGGAGCCCTAGGGATCCAATTGTCTCCATCTGCCCTGCCCTGGGACTACAGGAGCATACCACCTCACCCGGCCTTTAGGGGGCGCTAGAGGTTTAACTCAGACCCTCATGCTTGCATGGCAGACACTTGACTGCCTGCGCCCTCTCCTCTGCTCCTGCCCCAGGCATTACAGAAGAACCCAGAGTTTGGACTCCGGGACACAACACATTCCTCACCCCCTGGAGGAGCCCTGTGCCATATGGTTTCAAAATCGCATCTAACCATGACTGCCAACTTCAGGAGGCCCCACTTGGCTGGTCTCCGGCTAGGGCTATGCCGTATGGCTGGATAACACAATAAACACATGTGGGCCTTTGCACTAATCAACAGTGATAGATTAGAGCCAACAACACTTACTTTAAAATTTCTTCTCTGGGGAATTGTCATCAGGGTCAGGGTAGGCATTAATTAATACTTTGCTGATTATGTAAGAAGCCGCATGTGGGGACCTAGACTGCTTTTGGCTTTAGACTCTGGTTCTCTCTCGGCAGCCCTTGTACCAGATGAGGGTAGGGTTAGTGAGCCAAGATGAGGGTGGACTTGACCCTGAGGGCACAAGGGAGCCATGCCAGAGGTTAGAGCAGGAGAGGGAGTATTTAATAGCAAACCCTGGCTACAGGGTGGCAGGCGGAGTGTGTGATTTGATTTGGACAATGTTTGGGAGACTCCAACATGAGCCACGCCAACCTGAAGTAACAATTGTCACACTTAAAACTCGAGTCCAGCTGGGTGGCGGTGGCACATGCCTTTAATCCCAGCACTTGGAGACAGAGACAGGCAGATCCCTGAGTTTTTGGCCAGCCTGGTCTACAGAGTGAGTTCCAGGACAGCCAGGGCTACACAGAGAAACCCTGTCTCAAAAAACAAACAAACAAACAAACAACTCTATTCCTGTTTCCCCAGATCTCACCCATCATGGTCTTTGCTGCATATGCTGCCCCTCGACTCTGGCTAGGTTACATTTGTCTTTAAAAAGCACATTTCTTTTACTTAAGTGAATATTTATTTTTGAGACAGGCTCTCAGGCTGTCACTGAACACTCTAAAAAGCCTAGTATGACATTGAACTCCTAATCTCCCGTCTCTCTATCTCTAGTCCTGGGATTGCAGGTGCTGGGGATCAAACCCAGGACTTTGTACATGCTAGACTAGGCAAGCACTCTGCCAACCAAGTTACTTCCCTAATCCCAAGTAAATTTAGTTTCTAGATTTAGTGTGTGTGTGTGTGTGTGTGTGTGTGTGTGTGTTATGCCCTTGGAGAAGAGAAGAAAATCAGATGTCCTGGAGCTGGAGTTATAGATGGTTGTGAGCTGCCAAGTGGGTGCTGGGAACTGAACTTGGGTCCTTTGGAAGAACAGACGTGGTCTTGGTTGCTGAGCTATCTCTCTGGCCCGAGAATTTAGCTTTTAGAGAAAGCTGTATCCCTTCACTGTGTGCATCATCTCAGGCAAGGCTTGGCTGCAGCGACAGAGACCCCAGAATCTCAGCAGCTTGTTGACAGCCCCCACTCCCTCCAGGGTTTCACGTAGCCCAGGCTGTCCTTGAACTCCTTCCTGCCTCTGAAGAGCTCCCACACCGACTGATGTGCCTAGCTGGGTTGGCCACATCTTCTGTCCACATGTCACCTACCTCTGCTCAGATGCAGGCCATTGCCCCGCAGAGAGAAAACAGCACATGTCAGACCCAAGGATGGCTCCCGAAGACGCTGCTCAGATGTTCAGCTCACATTCTGTCTGGGGAAGCCGGTCACAGAACCAAGCCTGATGCCAGTAAGGAGGTCATCTAGTAAAAATCCCCTCCAGCCATCTACCACAAGCCTGCGATGGAAGCTGACCTCCGCCCTGCTGTCTCCATCGGATCTACCTCCTCCATCTTGTCCACTTGCACGGGTTGGTCCTTACCAGGACTGTGGACCTCCGACATTCACTAATAGAAGAGGGTGGGTGATGGAGGCACCAGCCCCTCACCTGAGTGTCTCAGCCCCTCCTCCCAGTCATTTGAATACAATTCTGCCCTATTTGGAGTGTGTGTGTGTGGTGGGGGGTGCAGGGGAGGTTAACTGAGAGGAGCTCCATCGAAGCTGCCAGGGAGAAGCCATCATCCATGCTGGGCGCAGACCTCCCCATGCTCTGTAAGTAACTCTAATAAACTGTTCCCCTAGAGTGAACTCTGGCGGAATCGTGTTTTGATTTGTTCTTGGGATCTTAGGAGGAGCGGGTAGATGTTGTTTACTTCTCCCCAGGGAAAGAATTCTCTTAACACCTCCGCAGAGAATGGCTGTAAAACTGAAATACTAAACCGAGTGACTACCACACTCCATCCCGACTTCTGGAGGCAGGGGGGCGACCAACTCTCTTTTGTTCCAAAGAGGGATGGACAAGTTGCAGCGGTGTCCGGGTGTGCTATGGTTACACGGGGACCCTGCCCAGATGAGAGGAACGACCGGCCCGCGCCCTTGCTACGGTGTGAACATCAGGCGGGGCGTTTGCAGAGCGATGCTGAGGACTAGGAGCAGTTCCAGGCACGCCCACAAGGTGTCGCCCTCTCCCAGCGGTTGGAAGGCGGGTACCGGGAAGCTGCGGCATGCTCCCTGCGCGGCGCCAGCATCCCGCAGATTCCCGCCGGCGCCCTGTTTGAACCAAGTTTATCCAGACGGACTCCAGGCAAGTTGCTCCCAAGGCATTGCTGCCCACGAACG
>CABHPQ010172843.1:1712-17414 GCA_902168405.1 Peromyscus aztecus
CTCTCTCTCTCTCTCTCTCTCTCTCTCTTTCTTTCCTTTCTTTCTTTGACAGGGTTTCTCTGTATAGTTTTGGTACCTGTCCTGGATCTCACTGTGTAGACCAGGCTGGCCTCGAACTCCCAAGTACTGGGATTAAAGGCGTGCGCCACCACCGCCCGGCCCCACCTTCTTTCTTTCATGATACAGGATAGTGTTACAAAACCCAGGCTGGCCTTGAACTCACAGCAACCCTTGTGCCTCTGCCTCTCAAGTGCTAGTATTATAGGTGTGAGCCATCGTGGACTTTGCCCATTTTGGTTTTTGTTTGTTTGTTTGAGACAGGGTCTTTCTACATAGCCCTTGCTGTCCTGGAACTCACAGAGATCTGCCTAGCTCTGCTTCCCAAGTACTAGGATCAGAGGTGGCACATGCCTTCCTTTGTTCCCCCCCCCCCCCCCACAGGGTTTTTCGGAGTAGTCCTGGCTGTTCTGCAACTTGCTCTGTAGACCAAGTTGGCCTCGGACTCAGATATCCTCCTGCCTCTGCCTCCTGAGTGCTGAGATTAAAGGTGTGTGCCACCACTGCCCGGCCTTTGCTCATTTTAAAATGAAGGATTTTTTGCCTTTTTGTTGTTGACTTATAAAAATTGCATATATATTTGGGATGGTGGACGTTTAAAACAGTATGTACTATTCTGTGAGTTCATTCTCTCTTTGGAGACAGGATCTAGGGTCTTGTTATGTAGACCAGGCTGCTCTTGAAGTCATAGAAATCTACCTGCCTCTGCTTCCCAAGTGCTAGAACTCCATTTTGTTTTTTTTTTTTTTTGTTTTTTTTTTTTTTTTTTGCTTTTTTGAGACAGGGTTTCTCTGTGTAGCTTTGCGCCTTTCCTGGAGCTCACTTGGTAGCCCAGGCTGGCCTCGAACTCACAGAGATCCACCTGCCTCTGCCTCCCGAGTGCTGGGATTAAAGGCGTGCGCCACCACCGCCCGGCCAGAACTCCATTTTGTTAGTGGTTTTTGTTTTTTGTTTTTTAAGATTTATTTTATGGGTGAGTGCTCTATCTGCATATATAACTTTATGCCAGAAGAGGGCATAAAACCCCACTATAGATGGTTTTGAACTCAGGACCTCTGGAAGAGCAGCCAGTGCTCTTAACAACTGAGCCATCTCTCCAGCCCTTGTTAGTGGGTTTTGTTTGTTTGTTTGTTTGTTTTTCTGGTTTTTCGAGACAAGGTTTCTCTGTAGCTTTGCGCCTTTCCTGGAACTCACTCTGTAGACCAGGCTGGCCTCAAACTCACAGAGATCCACCTGCCTCTGCCTCCCGAGTGTTGGGATTAAAGGCGTGCACCACCACCGCCCGGCTCCTTGTTAGTGTTTTTAAGACAAGGTCCTGTGAAGCCCAGGCTGGCTGACTTGACATGTAGCAGAAGATAGCCTCTCACTTTTGCTGGTCTTGCCTCCACCATTCCATAGGAAATTCAAGTGTGTTCCACCATATTTGGTTTCATTAGCTCTTGCAAATAGAGCCTAGGGCCTCATGTATACAAGGGAAGCATTCTAACACCTGAGCTATGTACCAGTTCCTCCAGAACGTCTGTGTTTTAAAAGATATCATCAAGAAAATGAAAATGGGGCCTGGAGAGATGGCTCAGAGGTTAAGAGCACCGACTGCTCTTCCAGAGGTCCTGAGTTCAATTCCCAGCAACCACATGGTGGCTCACAACCATCTACAATGAGATCTGGTGCCCTCTTCTGGCCTGCAGGCATAAATGCAGGCAGAGCACCGTATGCATAATAAATAAATACATCTTAAAAAAAAAAAAAAAAAGAGGGGCTGGAGAGATGGCTCAGAGGTTAAGAGCATTGGCTGCTCTTCTAGAGGTCCTGAGTTCAATTCCCAGCGACCACATGGTGGCTCACAGCCATCAATAATGGAATCGGATGCTGTCTTCCAGCATGCAGGTGTATATGCAAATAAACTTTTAATATGTATATGCAAATATGTATATGTATATGCAAATAAATCTTTAAAAAAAAAAAGAAACGAAAATGAAAACAGGGCTGGAGAGATGGCTCATTGGCTCAGTACTTGTTTCTCTTGCAGAGGACCAGAGTTTGATTCCTAGTACCTATTTAGTGGTTCACAACCATACATAACCCCAGTTCTAAGGGATCCAGCAGACAAAACATTTATGCACATTAAGTAAAATAAATAAATCTAAAACAAGAAAGAAGTAGTGGTGCCTGTCTCTAAATGCTGTCCCTAATTCCAGCACTAAGGAGGCTAGCCTGGGCTGTGTAGGAAGGTCCTGTCTCAAAACGCTAACAAAAAGTTTTAAGTTTATTGAGGTATAATTCACTCACCATAAAATACCACAAAAATACTTATTAATTTGCTTTTAGAACTAAAAGTGGGTTGAATATACTATAAGGAGCCGTGGGCTGGGCAGTCGTACAAGTAACATTTACTTATTTTTGTGTTTGTATGAAATAGAGTCTTACGTGTCCCAGGCTGTCCTTGAACTCAGGATCTTTGTCTTGCCTCCTTCTCCCAAGCACTGGGAGTCTATGTATGTACAACCATGCCCAGCTTTTTTGTTTGTTTGTTTTGTTTTGTTTTCAAGGTTCTTGAGACAGGGTTTGTTTCTTTGTGTGTAGCCCTGGCTGTCCTGGAACTTTCTCTGTAGATCAGACTGGCCTCAAACTCAGAGATCCTCCTGCCTCTGCCTCCCCAGTGCTGGGATTAAAGGTGTGGGCCACCACCACCACCACCACCACCACCAGGTTGTTTTTGTGTCTTTTAGACAAGGTCTTACTATGGAGCCCTGGCTGGCCTAGAACTCACTACTTAGATCAGGCTGGCCTTAAGCTTGTATTGATTCTTCTGTTTCTGTTATTTGAGTGTTGGAATTACAGATATGAGTCATTACCCTCCACTCAAAAGTTTCTGCTTTTTAAAAATTTTATTTTAGTGTATGGGTGTTTTGACTGCATGTGTGCCTGTCTATCAGATGCATGCCTGGTGCTTACAGATTCCAGAAGAGGGTATTGGGGAGACAGAGACAGAGAATATAAACCCATGGAAATAGATACACAGTCCTTATTCACCTAGGACTCGCTTAGAGACCATGCTGACCTCAAACTTGTGGTGATCTCCCTCTTCAGCCTCCTGAGGGGGTGAGAGGTGAGCGATACTACACCTGGCATCTAGATTTTTCTTTTTCTGGGACACTCTCACTTTATAGCCCAGGCTGACTTCCAACTCCCTAAGTGTCGTCGTGTACACCCCTCCCCCCTCCAGAGCCTGCCGTTTCCACCTCCGGAGTGCTGGGAACAAGCACAGCCATGTTCTCTTATTCTCCCATGGTGGAAGGCCTGCTGTCCCTGCTCAGCTCAGACAGGGGCTCCAGACAGGTGGATCCCCAGACTAAGACCTGCCCTTTCATCCTCAGAATGACGAGGAGCTGGTCCGAAAGGGCCACCTCATGGGGCTGAGACCCGTGATCCTGATCAGCTACAAGTACCCAGTCAATTTCTATCGCTGGAAGATTGAAAATCTGCAGATTCAGATGGAGGCTGCCCCATTGCGCAGCACAGGTGGGCCAGACCGCCGGTGGTGGTGAGTGGAGATGGGATGTCTGGGAGCGCTCTGAGGCCTGTAGGGGCTTCTGGCAGTCTCTAGTGCCTCAGTGCCCCATCCGACCAGCAGGGTTCTGCATAGCAGAGGTCATGTGCTCCTTGAACTGGTACGCACCCATGCCCACCAAAAACGGCAGCGTGGTCATGAGCGTGGACATCCGCAGCAATGGCTTGGGGCCCTACATTCCCCCTAGAAGGTATTCAAGCCCAGGGCACACTCAGGAATGCCAGCCCCCAGAATCCCAAAGAAAGCAGGGGAGGCAAAAGGGAGGAGCAGGGGAAGGTGGCTGTGAACCCCCTGACATGGCATCCTCACTGGAGCCTGCTTGCAGGTTCTATGTGAATATTAATGGCTACATGAAGAGAGACGCAAGTGGTAACCCCATCTTCACCATAGGATATGAGGTGGAGGCTGCCAAATGGAAGGAGGTACGCACTAGACACACATGGCCTCGGTACCTCCCAAACCAGCACAGATCCCATTGCGGGACACTTACTTGAGCTCCAAGTCGCAGGTAACATTTTCCTAAATGTCCCATTTGGTTCCTTTTGCAGAGTGACTCTGGAAGGGAGGGGTGCTTTCATACACACACACACACACACACACACACACCCTCCCCAGGTGCTGGGGACTGAACAGAGCCTCACGCTTTCCAGGTAAACACAATCACGGGATGATAGCAGACTCCCCATTGTCTCATTGGATTTAATTTTTTTATTACATCACTATTTTGAACTTAAGGAGCCATTACCTGCCAGATCATCTCACCAGCCCCTCTGTAATGTCCTATGTTTTTTTTTGAAACAGGGTCTCAATATAACCCACAGTGGTCTCAAACTCATTATACAGACCAGGCAAGCTTTGTGAGCTTCCTGCTTCAGCCTCCCAAGGGCTAGAATCAAAGATGTGAGGCACCAGGCCTGGTCTTAGATGCTCAGTTAGCTTTTTTGTTACATTTATCTATCTTGTGGTGGGAGACACACGTGTGACATATATGTGGAAGTCAGAAGACAGCTTTCAGGAGTTGAATCTGCCCTTCCATCATTCTGGTGTTGGGGCTTGAACTCAGGTCCTTGTACATGCTAGACCAGCAACTCGACCACTGAGCTAAATCCCCAGCCCTCCACCCATGTTCTGAGTTCACTATGCATTCAGCCGGCAAATGTGTCCTCATCATGACGATGTAGCTCAGTGTATTTGCTAGTATTGCTAGGGTTCAATGCACCTCACCTCAGAAAAGGGGGGGATGAAAGAAAGGAAAGGAATAAGGAGACAGTGGGTGCAAAGCCCCTGGGGTGAGCTGAAAAGGAAGAGGCCCCTGATGGGACTGGGCTAGGATGAGCTTAGGGAGGTGGCCCCAAACTGCAGAGGCTTTGTAGTCGGGGTGAGGACTTGGGCTTGTTACTGAGATGGAGGTGTAATCAGGCAGGGGAGGGCTGAATGGCATTTCTGCTCCTCTGACAGACCTTTACTCTGAAGAGTGGTCAGTTTAAGCGTTCAAAATCGAGACCCCTGTGGTACACGCAGAACCATTCACCTGTGCTCATCCTCGGGGGCATTGAAGATGAGAAGACCATCTTGCTTTCAGACACTAATTTCCAAGACTTTTCTCTCGTGGAGGTGAGTGATGCCCACAGATGGTAGGTTTGGGCTTCTGGACAGTGCTGGCTCTTAGGCCTTGAATGGGGTCTGGGGCTACAGAATGGGACCCCAAAGATAAGCCAGTCTCTAGTACAGGGTAATGAAAAAAAATTTTACTGCTAGGAAACAGATTCAAATCTTTTAAAAAAAATTAAATTATTAATTTACTAATTTTTCTATTATCAGCTTGATACAGTGTAAATTCTTATCCTAATAGTGAAATGTTTCACTGAGGCTTGCCCAGTGATTGAGTAAAACCAAAACTTATTATAAGCCACAGTCATCCTAGGGTCCCCCTGCTGTGTAGCCTCCCTGGTTTTGAAAACCCATTTTTTAAAATGTACATGTATCTGCGTGAGTGAGTACTCCAGACCACAAGAGGGAGCTGGATCTCCTGGAGCCCAAGTTACAGGTGCTTGCAAACCACCCAGTGTGGGTCCTGGAAATGGAACTCAAGTCCTCTGCAAGAACAGTACACACTCTCAACCACTGAACCACATCTCAGGCTCTAGGTTCAGATTCGTGTGTGTGTGTGTGTGTGTGTGTGTGTGTGTGTGTGTGTAGGACTAAATCCAGCACCTGTCGCATGCCTGGCAAGCAGTCTCCTGCCCAGTGACATCCAGCCTCTCCCTGGTATATCCTGGGCAAGTGCTGCACTTTCGAGCCACAGCCAGCCTGCTGTTTTACTTCTTGCTTTGTTTGTTTTGTTTGTGTTTGTGTTTTTGAGACAAAGTCTCACTCTGCAGCTCTGACTGGCCTCAAACTCCTAGAGATCCACCTGCCTCTGCCTCCTAAGCATTGCCTCTTCATTCCTTTTCCTTTTCTTTTATTCCCCTCTTTTTGAGGTGAGGTGACCTGACCATGGTCCTCTGGAAGAGCAGTGAGCGCTCCTCATTGCTGAGCCATTGCTCCAGCCCCAACTTCTTTCAGTATAAAATAGTAATCATAGTGATGCTCTTATCCTGGTCTAGCCTGACTGGTTTTTTGAGTCAGGGTCTCAGGCACCACAGACTGGCCTTACATTTAGTTTGTAGCTAAGCAGGAGAATCGGGTCCCAGCACCCACATCAGGCAGCTCACAACCACCTGTAACTCCAGCTCCAGAGGGATCCAGTGCCTCTAGCCTCCACAAGCACTGTGCTCACATACAAATCAACTCTCTGTCCTTCCCTCCCTCCGTCCGTCCCCCTCTCTAACACACACACACAACACACACACACACACACACAATTTAAAATAATGAAATATATTTTTAAAGTTATTGGCCAATTACATTTCTGTTCTGTTTTATTTTGGTAAGACAGGGTCCTTATGCCAGGTGGTGGTGGCGCCCACCTTTAATCCCAGCACTCTGGAGGGAGACAGCGGATCTCTGTGCATTCAAGACCAGCCTGGTCTACAGAGCTAGTTCTAGGACAGCCAAGGCTACACAGAGAAACCCTGTCTTGAAAAACCACCACCAACAACAATAAGACAAGGTTATTTAGAACTTGATATTTAGACGAGACTGACCTAGAAGTCATGGATATCACCTGCCCTAGGCACCAGGCACACACGTGGTGCATAGACTTACATGCAGGCAAAACACCTATACACATAAAAAATGAAATATATATATGCAGAGAGAGAGTCAGACAGAGAGACAGAGAGACAGAGAACCCAGAATAGTGACATACACCTTTAATCCCAGCACTCAAGAGGCAGAGGCAGGGGGATCTCTGTGAGTCTGAGACCAGCCTGATGTACAGAGTGAGTTGCAGGCTGGCCAAGGCAACAGAGTAACACTCTTTCTAAAACACACATGGGGCTGGAAAGATGGCTCAGCAGTTAAGTGTACTGATCTACCCACAGAGGTCAGAAGAGGGCACCGGATTCCCTGGAACTGGAGTTATAGATGGTTGTGAGGTCCCAAGTGGTGCTGGGAATTGAATCTGGGTCCTCTGGAAGAACAGCTAGTACTCTTTTTTTTTTTTTTTTTAAATTTTTTTTTAGACTTTTTTTTTTATTTAGTTACATTAATTGTATTGATTTATTTCCTTTCATGATATTATGTCCTGATACTACTGTCCATTTGTGGGGCTTTTCCATCACACAAAACAGAGATTCTGTACTTAGGAAATCATTGCTCTAAATTCCTTTCTTCTCCATCTTGAGATAACGTATAATCTTTTTCTGTCTCTGTGAATTTGTATATTCTATATATTTCATGTAATACAATTCTATAGTATTTGTCCCTCTTTTTGAATGTAAAAACATTTTATGTACAACTGCAGGAGAAATAATACACAGATAGCTTGAACATAAAAACAGGTTATAATTCAAAAGTCCAGGGTTATTTGAAACTGGAAAATATTTTCTCTGTAGAAAATAGTAAAAATGATAACATTTCCCAATAAGTCCTTTTAAGCCAAATAATAGCAGCTAGTACTCTTAACCACTAAGCCATCTCTCTGGACTCAACATGGGGTATTTTCTGTCCATATGAGCAGAGCTCTGACAGAGGCACAGGGATTATGTGAATACATTGTACACTGCTTAACTCCAGGTTGTGTACCATGCCCAAACTGGCCATGCTGGGGGAGTGTGGCTATCTAAGCAGTTAGAACAGTAGCTTTTGCCAGGTGGTGGTAGTGAATGCCTTTTATCCCAGCACATGGGAGGCAGAGGCAGGTGGATCTCTGTGAGTTCTAGGCTAGTCTGGTCTACAGAGCGAATTCCAATACAGCCAGAGCTACACAGAGAGACCATGTCTTTCTTTGTACCATCAGCCAGCTCTCAAATAATGACATGAAGACTTATTAATAATTATGAATGTTTGGCCTTAGCTTAGGCTTGTTCCTAACTAGCTCTTACAGCTTAAATTATCCCACACTTTTTAATCTATGTTCTGCCACATGACTTGTTACCTCTCTTCTATACCACACCTCCTGCTTCCTCTCTGTGTTTTGCTGGGGAATTCCATCTTTCTTTTTTCCAGTGTTCTCCTGATGCCTGAAAGTCCTGCCTAGCTATTGGCCATTCAGCTTTTTATTACACCAGTCACAGCAACACATGTTCACACAGTGTACCAATATCACAGTGTACAATATCACAATGTACCCACAACATTTCCCCCTTTTTGTATAAATAAAAAGGAAAGGTTTTAACTCAAACACAGTAAAACTATATACATTAAGAACAACTATCAAGCCGGGCATTGGTGGCGCACGCCTTTAATCCCAGCACTCGGGAGGCAGAGCCAGGCGGATCTCTGTGAGTTCGAGGCCAGCCTGGGCTACAGAGTGAGTTCCAGGAAAGGTGCAAAGCTACACAGAGAAACCCTGTCTCGAAAAACCAAAAAAAAAAAAAGAACAATTATCAGGTATGAATTACATTTACAATGTCTAGTCTATTTGTATTTGGCAAATTTGGAGAAATTATCTATTCAATCTTGATGAGTCCAAAGTTTTATACCTAAGTCATTTTTTATCATAACTTATCAGCCCCAAAATATCCTTTTAGACCTTAAAACATTTTTTAGATAAACAATTTAAGCTTTTATGTTTCTTAACCTTATACATTTTGTATCTCTTTTGTGAGTTTTTGTCTTTAATTTGGTAACAAGGAAAACTGTAACTATAAATATTTAGTCTTCAATCCCATCAAAGACCAGAGAAGGATATAATATTACCTGAATAAACAGGAAGTACAGAGCAAACAACTTCCAAAACTATAGAAACAACAGAGACATCTGGCTGCCTGGACAATTACTCAAGATTCCTCAGCAATGTTGGGGCATCCATCTTTGACCTACAGGCCTAGAATGTCTGACAGACCTTTTTGTGAAGCAGGAATTTTGAAGGACTATCTTACTTTGTCTTAGCAAAGTTGGCAGTCACCTTTTTTGTGCCTGCTGGTCCAGTTTAGACAACATACTGTCAGCAGTTGAGGCAAGGGCAGTTTCTTTGCACAGTGTCTAACTTTGCCACAATGAAAGCAGATTCCATGTGGAGAGTCTTTAGTGTCCATCATCCTTTTTTGAAGTAGATTGGTACTGCAGGAGTACACGTGTCATGAAAAGCCTTGTGTTATTAAAACATCTTAAGTGCCATTTTCTGTAGGTCTCTGAAGTATTTGAAGACCATCTATCTATCTAAACTATATTTCTGTTTACCTAATACCTAATATGGCCACAGATTTGATTGTTATAGATTGCTGACTACTAACCTGCATTTCTTAATTATCTTAAATAGTTTGTAATAATAATTTTCAAGGACTAAAACTTTATATTACATTTTTAAATGAGCTGCATAGGTACAATACCTTTAAAACGAGTAGAATCATATATACAGTATGTTCTAACAAAAACCTTACATTTGCATCAATATATAAAAATCCATACCAATGTAAAATATATGAGATTAGTAGTTTTTTTTTAGTTTAAAAGTAGATTCAATAATCTATCCTTTTTTCTTATCATTCCTATATCCCCTTTTTTCTTTTCAGAATGAGATCTCTGAATCTAATCTCCTTTGCTTAGTTTCCTCCCTGATCATGACCTAGCCACTTGCACCCACCCCCTCCCAAACAATGACAAACCTTCATAACTCACCAAATGACCAAAAACCACCCACCCTACCTCTTGGGAATATGGGTGTCATGTTCTCTAGACTGCTTCCTATTGTCTGGGGGTGATGGCATCTTTAGGGAACCCTGAGAAAATTGGGATAATGGTCAAGTCCTGGGAAAGCTAGCTGTATTATTTTTTGTTTAGTCTCTGTGTGATGGGAAAGTACAGGGTTTATCTGAAGTCCTGGCAGGAGTAGTCTGTGAGGCTGGATCACCTCAGCTAGCTGCTTTGAAGTTGTTCTGGATGCAGATTGTTGAGGAAACTTCAACAGAGGCATCTGAGAGGCTGGGTCACCTGGACCACTTCATCATTGGTGTCTTGATCCTTTTTTAAAAAAAAACAAAAAACAAAACCATACAGACTTTTAAAGGTAACATGCATATCTGTATTAACACAAGTATGGAATGTATATGTGCACAAATCAGCTAAGATGCTTCTCTGTTCTATGTTTGAGCAGGTAAAAGGCATCTGTCAACTTTGAAAGTCCTTTTGGACTACATAACGAAACTGTAATATAAATCTCTATCCATCTATATGAAAGGATGGCATGAAATAATAAGTCATGAGGACTCTGTAGCCAACAAGATTTATCATGTCTCATCCAGTCTCAGAGCTGTTTCCATAGAGAGGGATCACCATATACGTCACCTGTCCTGTAGTCTTTCTTGGCTTTTCCCCTTATGTCTAGTCAAGATCCTTAGGAGGTCTCCTCAGGTAAAATCTGATCTTTATTAATTTTGAAGGAATCTATGTCTTTTCATTTCCCATGAAACCAAAAGCAAAACCTCTCCCATAATGCAACACATATCCTGACTTTTATTTTGAAGTCATAACTTCCTAAAGTATGTAAGTTGGTTTAATTTAGCAGGTCTTTTCACAGTCTAATGTCTCTCAGCCTTGCCATTTTGTGTTCATTAGCATTTGAAAAAAATAAAGCCGGGTGGTGGTGGCACACGCCTTTAATCCCAGTACTCCGGAGGCAGAGCCAGGCGGATCTCTGTGAGTTTGAGACCAGCCTGGGCTACCAAGTGAGCTCCAGGAAAGGCGCAAAGCTACACAGAGAAACCCTGTCTCGAAAAACCAAAAAAAATAAAAAATAAAAAATAAAATAAAATAAAAAATAAAAATAAAATAAAATAAAATTAGCAAAGCACCATACAAGGTCCATACTCCCTGGGCTATACTTAAGCTGTCAGGCCCTCTGCAGCGTGACTAGCTCAGCACATGGTGGTGATGGCTGGCTCTGCCCTCTTTGGGCCCGACTAACCGTCCCAGCTCTGGGAAACTTGTGTCCGTGTTGCCACAGGCATTTCTATCTGATCTCCCACCAGTTGGATGTCATTTGGTGCTCTGCTACGTAGCAGGAGGGCCTCTTTAGTTTATTTTGGTTTTCCAAGACAGGGTTTCTCTGTAGCTTTGGAGCCTATCCTGGAACTTGCTCTATAGACCAAACTGTCCTGGAACTCACAGAGATCCGCCTGTCTCTGCCTCCCTAGTGCTGGGATTAAAGACGTGCACCACCACCACCTGGCCATAGCAGGGCCTCTTAAAAGAGCCACACCTCTGTAAGCCACAAGCACCAAACCTTCTTGAGAGATATTGGTCACCAGGCCAGGAAGCCATGTCTCACTCCACATGTTCAAAACTTTTTTTTTTTAGCTTTTTTAGGACTTATGTGGATCTATGTGGCCCCACATTGGATACCGTATGTAACGAGTCTTTCTTTGTAGCAACATCCAACTCCCAAATGACATGGAGCCTTATTATTAATTATGAATGCTTGGCCTTAGCTTAGGCTTTTTCCTGACTAGTTCTTATAACTCAAATTATCCCGTATTTTTTAGTCTATGTCCTGCCACATGACTTGTTACCTCTCTTCTATACCACACCTCCTGCTTTCTCTATGTGTCTCGCTGGCAAATTCAGCCTTTTTTCTTCCCAGAGTTCTCTCTCTGCCAGGAAGTCCTGCCTATACTCTCCTCCCTAGCTATTGGATGTTCAGTTTTTTGTTACACCAATCACAGCAACACATCTTCACACAGTGTACAAGTATCCCACAACATGTCTCAGAAAAAAAAAAAAAAAAAAAAGAACAATTTATCCCAGGCAGGACTTGGAGGCCGAGGCCTCGGGCACTTGCTCACCTGGTCTTTGCTCTCCTGCAGCTGAGCATTGACAGTTGCTGGGTTGGCTCCTACTACTGTCCCATACTTGACTTCTCAGCCACCATCCATGATGCCATTTCTACGGAAAGCACGCTCTTCATCCGGCAGAACCAGCTTGTCTACTATTTCACAGGCAGCTACTCTGCACTCTTCGATAGCAGCTACAGCAGCAGTGAGAAAGCTGGGCTGGGGGGCAGGGGTGGGCGAGCTGTGGGCGCTAGAGAGACAAAACCAAGAAGGATGTTAACCAGAGGAAAAGGCCAGGCGTCACCGTGCTCTACACCTGTCATCCCAACACTTGAGGCAGAGGCAAGGGGATCATGGTCATCCTCAGCCATGTAGCAAGTTTGTGTGGATCTAGGTACATGAGACACATGGGTGGGGACGCTGCACACCTCTGTGATCCTAGCACTTGAGAATCTCTAGTTTAGGGCAACCCTGGGCTACATATTAGATTCCAGAAAGCTTGGAGAACTTAGTGAGAACTGCCTCAACCCCATCCCTCTGAAAAACAAACAAGAAAAGTGGGTCTTCCTGTTTATTGGCATACCTGCATGAGAAACCCATGAGCCATTTTGGCTTCAGGCATAGGTGTATCTACCCAGGGACTCACTGTAATTCGTGGTCTCCGTGCTGACTCACGGTGATTGTTGCCCAGCAACTGTCCATTCCTCTCTCCCTAAGTATACCCAGGGAAACTTTTTGTTAGTGGCTGCAAGCTGGAAGGGTCTCTTAGTTGCCTCACTCTGTCCAAAACTCAGGTCAGAACCAGGGGAGCACAAGAGAAGTGTGAACCTACCTAGACCTCACGGGCCGCCTGTGTGATGGTACACACCTGACGTATACACCAGCATTTGGGAAGCAACAGCAGGAAGCTGGACAGTTTGAGATCAGCCTGGGCTACATAGGAAGTTTGAGGCCAGCTAGGGTTACAGTGTAAGACCCTGTCTCATAAAACCAAAGCCAGTCATAACAGACTAGAACTCAGAGGTAAGGGATGCGGGGGGGTGGTCACAGAAACGACAAGCGTTGCTCTAGAGGCCCCCCAATACCACACTGCAATGTTGCTCCAAGCTAAGAGGACAGGTAACAGGTTTGTAAGATTAGAAGGAAGGAGATCTGGGGTCCAGGGACCAGCCTGACCACCTGGTTTTGAGTCTGCTTGCTTGCCCCCCTAGGCAGCTGGGTTCGTGTCCTGGCTAGCGAGTGCATCAAGAAGCTGTGCCCAGTGTTCGTCGATGGCAATGGCTCTGAGTACATCCTAGCCCTCACCACTGGCAAGAATGAAGGTTATATTCACATCGGGACCATTACAGGTAAAAGCCTGTGTGATCTGGAAGCTCAGGAGACATTTGTCTACTATCTTCTCACCTAGGGCTCCTGTTCCTTGCCATGTGTCCTCAGGAGAGGCGGCAGGCTCAGGATTGTTCCATGTGTGTGGACATGGATATGCGTTGGTTCAGATCCAGCTTGAACAGTGTTAGTTACTTTCTGTGATGTATTTGGCTTTAAAGGGCAGAAACCCAACTCAAAAATCAAGTCAGCAAAGCTGGATGGTATGATGCTTGCTTGCATTCCCAGCACTTGGGAAAGGGAGGTAGGAGCATCGGAAGTTCAAGGCCAGGCCAGGCTACAACGAGACCCTTATCTCAAAATGAAACACAAAAGCAGGCTGGTGAGACCACTCACATACTAAAGAAATTAATAAAGGTCAAGGCCAGTGAGATGGCTCAGCTGGTAAAGGCCCTTTTGCTGCTCGGCCTGAGGACTTGAATTCAGTCCCTTGGCCCCACATGATGGGAGAAAAGAACCAATACCACAAGCTGTCCCTCTGACCCCCTCATATGTGCATAGCATGTAGGAATTTGAGGCCATCCTGGTCTACATAGGGAGTTCCAGGCTAGCTAGGGCTACATAGTGAGACCCATTCTCGAAAAGCAGAGAGAGGGATAGGAGAGGCAGCTGAGCAGCCAGGAGTCCTTCAGAGCACTCACATGGCAGCTCATAAGCACGTTCTGGGTGATCTGGGCTCTCTCTTGGCCTCCTCCAGCGCCAGGCACTCAGGTGGTACACATACATATAGGCATGCAAAACACACACAGAGCAGAAATAAATCATGAAATAAAAAGTTATTGGCATGCTCACAGGCATTGTTAAGCAGGAATCTGACCCAAATTTCTCCATAGTCAAAGAAACATACAAAGAGATGCTTCTTCATCATTCTACACTTTCATTTCTTTTGTTTGTTTGTTTTTTGAGACAGGATCTCAGTATGTAACTTGCTGTCTTGAAACTCACTATGTATACCAAGCAGGCTTCAAATTCATGAAGACCCTCCTGTCTCTGCCCCTCGGAATAAAGGCCTGTACCAGCACTCAGGGCTTGTCCTCTTTTTAGTTTCCCATCAGGCATCTGCCAGGCCCGATTGGAAAGACGTGTTTGTTTGTTTTTTATGTTTTTTGTTCATTTGTTTGCAAAAGTGCTGATAAGTCCCCATGATTGCATCACATAATGACTGAATATAACACAGACTCCACAGACTGCTCCATGGGACCCTAGATCTGGGGCTTTGGATACGTAACATGACTTCACTGATCTCACTTTTCCACCTGTAAAATGGGACCAGATGACAATACTATAATAGTGTATTTCTTTGGGTTGATATAAAGATTAAATAAATACACTGGACACGGTGGTATGCACATGTAGTCACAACACTTGGAAGGCTAAGGCAGAAGGATCAAGAGTTGGAAGCCATATGAACTAAAAACGATAAAACCAGGGCCAGAGCTTGGCTCAGCATTAGAGAACTTGTACAGAATCTACCAGTGAGTGAATGCTGCTATCACCAGTGTGTACCACCACACCTTGCTTCGTTAATTCTAACTCCCAACCACAGCATGCACTCGGATTGGCTTCTCTTAGTCACATCACCAGATCTAAGAACATTTCTGAGATCCTAGGCCAAGTGTGAGATGAGAACAATGGAAGGCAGGCCTAACCCTAGAATCCCTGGGCTAAGAGCTTCCAGGTATGGGGACCCCAATGGGGTGCTGGTTGGGTGGGATAACCCTACAGGTGCTGGTGGGCTAAAAAGGACCTGAGCATGGGACCTGATTTGATCCATAGATGGTCGTGTGTCCTTCAAGATGATGCCGGAAAGCTGGTCAATATGTGATAAGTTACCAGGTACTCATTTTTGGGGGGACCTGGGGTGGAGGGTGGAGGCCACTGAGAAGGGTGATAGGGTTATGAGGAAGAAGTCAGGGTCTAGATTGCTCTAGATTCTGCTCTCCCCAACAGGTTCAAACTGCTCCATTAACTGGGCTACATACATCGCGGATGAGAAGAACCTGCTGTTGTTGGTGGAGACCGTCAACACGAAATTAGTTAAGATCTTTTACCTACTCAACTTTAACTTAGGTAATCAGGTTGCCTGGAGTCAGGAGGGAATGTGCAGGAGCCTGGACTGTGGACCATATGTCCACCCCAAACACTCCACTCTTAGCTCTTAGAGTGAGCTGGGGAAGCCAGTGTGTCTGGGAGAGAGTTAAGAGGACAAGTGGGGAGACTGAAGAGAAGAGAAGCCAGATCTGGAAGGCCCTGCACACACACACATACACACACACACACACACACACACACACACACACACACACACACACA
>CABHPQ010172844.1:14159-26309 GCA_902168405.1 Peromyscus aztecus
TCCCATATGTAAGACAGGCGGTGTGTGCGTTTAAATTACCCACTTTTCCAGAGGAGGAAACTGAAGCCCAGAGTAAATTCGGGGATTCATTCCATGTCATCTAGCTAGGGGAAAATAGAAATAGAACCGTAACCTAGAACTGTAATACTCCTTTCTGAGCTTCTTCCGCCTTAAGGATCTCAGCGTTCTTGTTTCCGGCAAGGAACAGAGTTGGGCAGTAATGATTTAGGTAATACAGCAAATTAATAACAAAGCCAATCTGTAACTCAACTTCCCTAGTTCCCAGTCTAACAATTTTGTGTACATGAGTGTTCCAGTTTGTGTGTGTGTGTGTGTGTGTGTGTGTGTGTGTGTATGTGCAATTGGGTTCATGATTTGGTATAAGGTAATATATATGCTATGGGCATATGTAAGTACAGTTGGGCTTCTATGAATACTTGAAAAATGATGCTGTGTGTGTGTATGTGTGTGTGTGCATGTATGTAATTCATTAACCATATGTATAAAATATAAGTTGCTCGCTCTCTCTCTCTCTCTCTCTCTCTCTCTCTCTCTCTCTCTCTCGTGTGTGTGTGTGTGTGTGTGTGTGTGTGTGTGTGTGTGTGTGAAACTCAGTGGTATCTCTGAATCAGCATGCCCTCCTTCCTAAATGCCAACATGCCATTAGGGAATATTCAAATATTGCTCTAGAAGGTAACTAATTAGGCCTTTAAACTCTCCATCTCCCCCTCCCCAAGCTCCCTTCGAGCTGGGGGGACACAAGGACTTATTTTATGAGCCCTAGAGGGGTCACAGCTTTCCCTGGCTGGGCAGGCAGCCAGGCCACCTCCCCCACCTCTGCCAGACCTGCTGCCTCTGTACCTCCCCCACCCCGTGTCATTCCCCTACAGACCAGCTCTAATGAGGAGCCTCTCCCACTCTCTGGCCCCTCCCCCACCCTGCCAGCCCAAGTCCCAGGACTCAGAACCAGAGCCTGTGAACTTCAAGACACCTCACCAGCGGCCAGCGGCCCAGCTAGCTCCGCACTGTGGCGAGCCTGAGGCTCTGAGAAAGGAAGGGATTTGCTGAGAACACACAGCGTGTCCAGAGGAAGAGTTGAGCCAGTAACACTAGGTGGGCAGACCTCCCGAGGAGCAAGCAAGTATTCTCCCAGTTACTGATGGAAACGGCATGCATTAGGAGAGGACGAGAGGCGTTCACGTTTGAAGCTCTCGGACATCACCCAGTCCAATGCCCGTGTAGCATACATACAGGAAAACATACCCCAGGGGAAAGGAGTTTTCTAGGGTTACAGTGTGAGTTAGACCCTGGGTCCGCTGTGACTCCAAGATGACACGCTTTCGGTCTTCACAGATCCTACCCCTTTGCCCCCTCTCTGAGGGTAAAGTGGAAGACCCACAGGGACCTAAGGTTGCTTTCTCTCTGCTATCTGAAGGAAACCTAGGGCATAGAAACTTTAGCGTTGCAACCCACGCAAAGGTATAACCCAGTCATCAAGAGTGGATCTGGGATTCGGGTATCCAGCTGGTACATCTTAGCTCCTTTGGTGCCCATTCTGCACCTTGCAGAAGCTGGGCTTGGTGATCGATCCCTAGGTGCCCCTAGTACTGGACTTGGTATGTATAAGTTCCAGACTCCCACCCTAGGCTGGATACACACACTGTCCCCCACCTGCACACTCCAGGACTTTGGAACTCCTGGGTCTGTGCAAATGCCCCTCCCTGCCACCCCACCCCCTCACCTTGCCCTTTGTCAATAAAGCTGGTGATGGTGTTGGCCAGGCCAGCCTCCAACTTCACGCTGCTGTTGCGTCCCTTTCTGTCAGCATCGGACAGCGTCCTGTACAGCGAGAGCATGTATTCATGGGGTGTGATGGGGGGTGGACGGAACGGCTCCTTGGGCTCTCGAGGGGTCCCAGGCTCCCTGGTCTTCTTCAGCAGGAAGGAACTGGGGGCAGATCCTGCTTTTGAGGATGCTTTGCCCCCAGGAAGCTGTCCTTTTGGGGTTACAGTCCGTGCTGCAGCCTGCCTAGTATGGGGAGGGGGTCCTGGCTTGGTTTCAGGCCCACCAGATCTGGGGGGCATCTTTCTGGGTTCATCCTTCTTGGGCTGTGTCTGCCCAGAGCTTCCCTTTGCCCTGGCATTGGTGGCCCCCCCACCATAGCTGTGACCCCCTGGCCTAAAGATGTTCCGGGCCAGGGGTGGCCTCTCCTTGGCCTCTGCTTTGGCCAACCCTGGCCTGGCCCCTGGGGGTCTCTGACCTAAGTCGGGGGCACCCAGCACAGTGCAGATGAGTTCCAGGTCCAGCCAAGCCAGGTGCCAAAGCAAAAAAGTGAGGAGTTTGGGGAGTCTCATCCTCTGGCCAGCCGCTGACTGACACCACGGAGAAAGGCAGCGGCAGCGAAGGTGTCTCTGGCTTGGCAGGAAAAACCATGAAAGGAGTGGGTCTTCAGGAGCAGCGGGGGTGGCAGCAGTAGCAGCAGCAGGCAGGGCTTTCTCCTCAGTCTGAGCGTCTTGAAGTCCGCCGGGCGTGTGTCTGTATCCAGTCCCATAGTGGAAACGCTCCCGTGTCCAGACGTGCACCGTCTCCAGTCAGCAGCTGAAAATAACTCGTTCTTGAAAGGAGAAAGCCGACCGCCCCCTTTCTCCCGCACAACTGACTGAGGGCTTGAAGGAGGCTTGTATAAGGCTGAGGGATTTTTCCAAGAAGGAAGAATGGCGTAATGCTGCCTGTGCGCTCCAGTTTTTTTTCCCTCTAATTTTGAATCCTTTCCAGTGAAAATACTTGCACACACACACACACACACACACACACACACACACAAACCTGCAGGTGCTCAGAAAAATCTTTTACAAACCTGAACTCAGGAATTGGAAACGGAATTCCAACCCAAACCAATTTAATTACTCTCTGATGTCATGCTGTCTAAATTCATTTAAGTGCGATATATTTATGTGAAAAAAATCACCGCTGCCCTTTGGAGGCCACGGCTCACGGGGGCTCTTGGCTCAGAGCCCCACAGCGGGACTCAGGCTTAGGGGGCCTCCCCATCCCAAAGCAGACTCAGGGGTCTTCACCTCCACCTCCTGCAGCAGCCCACCCCACCACCCTGAACAGAGATGCTGAGGGGTGTGTTACAGAGAATCTGCAGGCACTAAGCATACGAGCTAAGTTTTCAGTGAACTCCTAGGATTGTCTGTAAAGCAGTTTCAATCCCTCTGTCTAGTCTGGGACCTGGTGTGTGTGTGTGTGTGTGTGTGTGTGTGTGTGTGTGTGTGTGTGTGTGTGTGTGTTGTTGGGGGGCAGCACAGATGGCAGCACTTACCCATAGTTTCTTTTATTTTAATAAACTTATGACCTAGAAACAGAAAAAAAAAAAAAAAAAGAACAGTGCCCACTATACCACCCCCACCAAATGCCATTTGCTAAGCACTGCCATCCTGTAGCCCCTTGGTTGAAAACAGGTCCAGGGTGTTGTACTCAGCCACTATCCAGGCAAAGACCGCCAGTTTTCTTAGAAGAAATTGGCTGAGGCCAGAGGCAGCAGCCCCAGCCTAAGGCAGCAGCGACCCCTGCAGGAGGTTGGGAGAGCAAGTTCTCATGGGCTGCTTTTCTATTAGCTGGTGAAGAAAACGGAATTTCTGCTCAACTCAAGAGTGCCCCTCTCCTTCCTGTTCTTCTTTTTTAGAGAAGGTCTCATGTAACCCAAGCTGGCCTCAGACTCACCACGTACCCAAGGCTGGCCTTGAACTCCTGATCCTACACCTACCAGACCCTGAGATTACAGGCATGGGCCACCACCTAGCTTCAGGGGTTTCCGTAAAGTGCCTTGCTAAAGTACTTAAACACTCTCCCTGTGGATAACCTCGTTAGAGAGCCATAGGCAACTTACTCGGGGTCATGGCGAAGGGGAGGAGCTTCACGTGGAGGAGCTTCATGTGGTGGTGATGGGGATGAAACCCCAGGCCTCCCTCGAGCATAGTAGGCCAACTATCTGCCACAGAGCTTCACCTCTAGTCCAAATTCTCTTCCTTTCCTTTTCTTGCAAGAGAGTCTCCTGTAGCAAAAGCTGGCGTTGGACTTGCAATGTTAGCTGAGGCTGTCCTCGAAGGCCTGAGCCTCCTACCTCCACTTCCGTGGTTACAGAGGGGGATTACAGAACTGTACCACCTACTCTAGCCTTCCTTATTAATCCTCCACGCTAGGAGCTGACCTAACAGACCCATTCATACGCTAAAGCTGGTTTCTAGAAACTCTCTGCTGGAGACAGGCATGTAACTCACTAGTCCAGTGCATGGTTAGCACGCACAAAGCCCTCACCAAGACAACACCAAACAAAGTCCTCACTCTGGACTTTGGAATAGCTAAGTGGCTGCGAGTCTTTTTTCTTTTTCTTTCTTTCTTTTTTTAATATTTGATTTGTTTATGTGTATGTGTAGAAAGAGAGCGCTGGAGGAGACCAGAAAAGGGTATTAGGTCCTCTGGAGCTGCAGTGACTGGCAGATGTGAGCCACCCTGACGTGGGTGCTGGGAGCAGAATTCTGTCCTTCCCAAGAGCAGAAAGCATTCTTTTTTCATAATGTTGCTCCTGGTTCACTGACTCAGCCACTCCAAGCTTCACTGATAGCTCCGAGGGGCCCACCTCAAAGGACCAAGGCACCACCTGCTTTCTTCAGGGAGTTTGGAGGACGGTTTGACTCCTTACAGCCTCTCAGGTCATCCAGGTCCATCCCTCTTGTCTTTCCTTCTGGCTTGTCTTCTTTTACGGTCCTCTCTGGCATCTTCCTCCTACAGACTCTGTCCCTGTCCTCCTCACCTTTTACCTGCTACAATTAATTCCTTTAGAACTGACTTCTTGGCCTCCAGGATTTCTCAGGCCCAATCCTGTCCCTGAATGAGAGCTGACCCATGTGCCGACTGCTACACAAAGCCAACCCTTACTCCCCAGGAAAAGCTCCAAGCTTCCAGACAGCCACCACTCCCCTTCTGGGCTTCTTTCTGCTCTGAGTTCAAATCCACTCAGCCTCAGCCTCTGCCCCCATCGCCAACATGGGTCAGGTTTTCCAGTCTGTGCGCTTTTTTCATAGTTTTAGTTTGACTGAATTCCTTATGCCTATCATAATTTATGTACATATCTGTCTATCCCATTAGATTATAACTACACTGTACCATATTTGTCTTTCAATTATTCCCAGGGCTTGGCACAGAGCCCAGCACACAGCAGATTCTCAGTGTGTGTCGTATGAATGACTCTCACACTGGCCCTTTTAAAGAAACACCAGCATTTTCTTTTTTTTTATCATTTCTTTTTAAAAATTAGAATAAATAATGGGTTTCATTATGATATTTTCATGCATGCATATTATTACACTGTGGTCATATTCACTCTCCTATCACCTCCCACAACCCAGACTCCTTCTTCCACCCAAGTACCCTTTCTACTTTGCTGTTATAGCTCTATACACTTAAATATACAATTTCTGCATATGAAAGGGAGTGATGTGATGTCATGTCCCTCCCCGACCCCTATTAGCTTCCTGTTCCCATGTCTCCCCGTCGGTCTCTTCGTCCTCCTAGTCACTGGTCCCTCTTCTACTTTCAAGCCATATATATAAATCTAGATGCTAATGTAAGAGAAGGCCTGTGCTATTTGCCTTGCTAAGTCTGAAAAGCCATCATTCTTAACATATCCTACCTTTTCTACTGGACTTCGAGTCCCTAAAAGGGAGAGCTGCTGTCTTGCTACTGACTAAGTATTTTCTAAGCTCTATCAACTGAATAAACAAAGCTAGGAAGGAGCTGATACAGACATCCAATACATGGTGTGATAAAGACTGGAGGTTCTGTAGACAGACCTGGATCTGAATCATGGTGGTTCTGCTAGTTATACATTATGTGACCTCGGAAAGCCTTCCCACCACTCTGCAGCTCTGATTAGGTGTGATAACAGTACTGTCCCACAAAAAGTTCCGTGGGTATTCAGTGGAATGGATTATTAAAAACCTGAGAAGATGGCTGGAGAGACGGGTCGGTGGGTTAAAGGTGCCTGCCACCAAGTCCGACAACCTGAGTTTGATCCCCAGATCCCACAAAAGAGCAGGAGAAAACAGAACCAACTCTCAGAAGCGGTCGAGTTCCCCACCTCTCTGAGCACATGCACACCTACATGCAAAACACTGTGTACTTTTTTAAAACTCTGACAAATGTTAATAACAGCTACCCCTTCTGAGGACATTTTCTTCATTAGACACTGGCCTTTGTCCTCCATTACTGTTAAACCTTACTTCACAACCATGCCCCACTCTTAACAACATTTTAACCTCCTTCCTTTGTTTCACAGATCAATTAAAAGTTTAAGTTACTCTTTAAAATGATTTCTTTGTATTGTGTGTGTCTGTGTATGTGTGTGTGAACATGTGTGTTTGGTGCCCTTGGAGGCCAGCAGAGGTCAATGAATCCCCTGGAGCTCAAGTTGTAGGCAATTGTGAGACTTCTGTGAGTGCTGAGGACTGAACTCAGTACTCTCCAAAAGCAGGAAGTACTCTTAATTGCTGAGCCATCTCTCCAGCCCAACTTAAAAACTTATTTATTGTTATTATGTATGTGCATGCATGGGCGAGTGAGCCCCACCACACACAAGGGGAGTCAGTGAACACCTTTGTGGAGTCCGTTTTCTTCTTTGGCCTTGACTTGGGTTCAGGATTGAACTTCTGTGGCAAGCACCTTCACCCCCCAAGCTGTCTCACTACCCCCAGGTTACTTTTGAAGTCTAGTTCCTGCTTTTCTGTTTATTGTTTTGTTTTATTTTTTCAAGACATGGTTTCTCTGTAGCCCTGGCTGTCTTGGAACTCATTTTGTAGACCAGGCTGGCTTCGAACTCAGAGATCAGCCTGCCTCTACCTCCGGAGTGCTGGGATTAAAGGTGTGTGCCTTGACCACCACCTGGCAAAATTGAACTCTTGATTCTCCTTCCTCTACTCCCTGCATGCTGGGATTGCAGGTGTGTACTACCACAACCATCCTTTTCCCAATAAAATTACATTTAACATTTTTATTTCTCTTTTCTTTTCTTTCTCTCTTTCTCTTTCTTTCTTTCTTTCTTTCTTTTTATATCAGATCTCAACTATGTAGCTCTGGCTTGTTCTGGAACTCACTATGTAGACCAGGCTAGCCTCCAACTCACACTCCAACTCACAAAGATCCACCAGCTTCTGCCTCCTGGGTACTGGGATCAAGGTCTAGCTTAAATTTTGTTTCTATTTGCATATAGTGGCACACGGAGGTCAGAGGACAACGGGGGGAGCTGGTTCTCTTCTTCTACCACATGGGTCTCCAGGATCAAACTCAGATCATCAGGTTGGCAGAAGCATCTTTATCTACTGAGCCACCTCAACGGTCCTTTTCAACATGTTATACCAAGAATCTTGCTCTAGAATGTGACCATAAATGATAAGGTGGTGTGGCATGGACATTAGGGAATTTAACTTTCAGCCAAGGACTCACCCAGTGGTCTGGCACTTGGAGGACCTGGAGGAATCTCAGACAGAGCTTATTGTCTGAGGACCAGGAGACTCCCAGGAGTTGGGTAGGAGCAAGGAAAAAAACTCCGAATCTGGATGGGAGGCCCTCTCCAGGGAGGAGCCCAGAGTTCCTGCCTGGCTCTTACTATAAAGGTGACTAATCACTTTGGTCCCCTCTGGTAATTGCAACCAGATGCTGCTGCTGGCTACGCTTCAGTCCCGACATGTTTAATTACTGGGACACAGAGTCTCTGGGTCCCCTGTGGCTCCTTCCCTCCCCCATTCCTGTCAGCAATATTAATGTCAAACCCGAGGTAGAGGATGGGAGCCTTGGGAAGCCACTGGCATGGAAATAATCTTTGCAGGCCCTTCCACTATGTAAAGTCTTTAACTTCTTAAATATTTCCCCATCCATTATCTCATTGGCACCTCACAAAACATCCTTATAAAGCCAGTAAGCCCAAGTCTTACTAGACAAGCAAAGGGTGAACTGCAGAATAATAACCCCTTGTTTTGTTCAAGCACTTAGGAAGTTTCAAAGGCATTGCATATTCCTTATGTTCCTCAGCCTCCTGAGAGCTCAAGTCAGACCAGCAGAGCACAGTAGCTGAGAGATGGACTCAGGGATGGAACAGCACAGTTTGTGTCCCGGCTCGGCCACTTGCCAGTTGACTGGCCTTGAGTATTCATGCATTTATTTGCTTAATTATGAGCCCTGGCTATATAGCAATGAACAAGACATCAAAGTCTGTGTTCAAATTCTAATGAAAGAGACAAATAAATGCACAGTTCGAGGGAATTCCAAGTGCTGTGTAGGAGACAAAACACTTGATAGAGTATCTGTTCGAGGAAGGAGTGTCTCGCTGAAGGGTGGTGTTTCAGCAGAGGCTGAGGTGCAAGGAGGCCTACCGAGGTCTGGGGGGAATAACCATTCCAGATGGAGGGCGCAGCAAATGCCAAGGCCCCAAGGTAGGAATGTGCTGAGCACAAATGAGAAACCAAGGAAAGCTGGTGTTGCTAAAGCAGAAGAAGCCAGGGCGGGAGGGGAGGGGTAGAGACGACTGTGAGTCACATGGGAGATCAAGTCAGACATGTCAGAACTATATCAGTGTGGCTTTGTAAGCCATGAGCAGTGAGTTCAGTTTTATTTGTAGTGCATTGGAGAATCAAGCGTAGGGTTACAAATATGAAACTACCAACCTTCAAATAAACCCCAGAGCCTCGATTCACCAACTGTGTGATCTCAATTAAACTATTTTTTTAGCCCTTTTTGTTTAGGATTTATTTATTTATTATGTATGCAGTGTTCCGCCTGCATATATACCTGCACACCAGAAGAGGGCACCAGACCTCATTCTAGATGGTTGTGAGCCACCATGTGGTTGCTGGGAATTGAACCAGGTCCTCTGGAAGAACAGCCAGTGCTCTTAACCTCTGAGCCATCTCTCCAGCCCTCAAATTATTTAATCTCACTGAACCTCAGTTTAGTAATATTATATGACAGTAATGATGATGATGATGATGATGATAAAATCTTTTGGGGGCTGGAGAAATGGCTCAGTGGTTAAGAATAGGTACTGCCGGGCAGTGGTGGCGCACGCCTTTAATCCCAGCACTTGGGAGGCAGAGCCAGGTAGATCTCTCTGAGTTCGACCAGCCTGGTCTACAGAGCGAGATCCAGGACAGGCACCAAAACTACACAGAGAAACCCTGTCTTGAAAAAAAAACAAAACAAACAACAACAAAAAGAAATAGGTACTGTTCTCCCAAAGGACCTGAGTTCAGTTCCCAGCAACCACATGAGTGGCTCACAAGTACCTATAACTCCAGCTCCAGAGGATCTGACACCCTTTTCTTGACTCCTCAGGCATGTTCATTTAAACATGGACACACCACACACACACACACACACACATACACACACAAATAATAAATTATAAATAAAATAAGTATTTTTAAAAATGAAGTATGGCTGAACATGGTGATAGATGCCTTTAATCCCAGCACTCAGGAGGCGGAGGCAGGTGGATCTCTGAGTTCAAGTCCAGCCTGGTCTACAGATCAAGTACCATGACAGTCAGGGCTACACAGAGAAAACCTGTCTCAAAAACAAAAACAAAATGATAAAGGAAGGAAGGATGGAAGGAAGAAAAAAGGAAAGAAGTGTGGTGTGTGGTATGGAGGTGCATGCCTGTAACATCTGAATCAGGTGTTTTTAGGTTCTTGTGCTTTTTTTTTTTTTGGGACAGGGTTTCTTTGTATAACAGCTCTGGCTGTCCATAGACGAGGCTGACCTTGAACTCACAAAGCTACACCTGTCTCTGCCTCCCGAGTGCTGGGATTAAAGGTGTGAGCCACCGCCGCCCAGCTCCAACCTCCTCTTAACTACTTCTCAAAGAGATCTGGTGCCCTCTTCTGGCTTCCAATGGCACTGCATGAAGGTAGTACATATACATAGACTCTCTGACTCTCTCTCTGTCTCTCTCTGTCTCTCTCTCTCTGTCTCTCTCTATCTCTGTCTCTCTGTCTCTGTCTCTCTGTCTCTGTCTCTCTGTCTCTCTCTGTCTCTGTCTCTCTCTCTCTGTCTCTCTCTCTCTCTCTCTCTGTCTCACACACACACACACACACACACACACACACACACACACACATTTAAAAAAAAGAAACAAAAAAATCAAGTTGTCCTGGCATAGTGGTGTGAGACAAGAGGACCCCAAGCTGGAGGCGAGCCTATATAGTTGACACAATGTCTTAAAGAAAGACAGAAAATCCTGCCCTCCGACCCCCCACTCGAAGCTCTTACCTCAGAGGTAACAGTTAGGGACCTGGAAACTTTCTAGCGTTTGTCTTTTGAGAAAGGATATTGTGTATCCCAGGCTGGCCTCAGAGTCCTGGCTGGTCTTGAACAGGTTATCATGCTGCCCTTACTGCTGGGATTAATGGCAAGGCCACCGTACTCAGCTTCTTGCCATTCTTGAGCTCAGACACCTCAAATCCTTGCTGGATATTCCATTCCTACCTTCCATTCCTACCATCCTCCTTCCAAGGAGAACACTGAGGTGGATTGTCCTTTGGGAGTAAGACACAATAGAGGAGTTATCAACGCCATGGACCGATAGCAGGGGCCCTAAGGAGAGCTCAGGTGCACTATACAGAGTGGGGGAGTCCCTTCTCATAGGTCTCAGAGGAAAGGAGAAGGTTCCATAGCAGGAGCTGGCAGCTGCCATGTCTGTGATTGCTAGGTGGCATGGGAGAGAAGAAGATAGGGAAGTGAGGAGGAGGACATTGAGTTGAGGTGTACCCATTGTATAGGTCAGGGTACGTGTCACCACTGGTAGCCCTGGCAACCCAGTCTGTGAACTTCCTTGGGGAGGTGAGAATGGTACCAGTCAGACTCTTGGAATCAGGGCACCTGGTGAGTCAGTTTATAGACTCACAGACAGGCTCTCCAGCAGGGATCCCAGAACCAACCATGAGGATAGAGACAGAGAGTGTTGTAGATAGGCACAGCTGGAGCACTGTATGGTCTGGGATTTTAATGATTCAATCTCCCAAATCAGGCATAGTGATGTAAGCCTGTAATCCCAGCACTCAGGAAGTTGAGGCAGGAGGATCATGAGTTTAAGGTCAGCTTGGACTACATACTAAGACTTTGTCTAACACATAAAACAAACGGGCTGGTGAGCTGGCTCGGTGGATGAAAGTGCATGCCACTTAGCATGATGACTTAAATTCAATCCTTGGAACCCACAAAACGCTGGATGCAGCGGCTAGGGTATGTAATCCCAGCACTCCAGCAGAAAGATAGGAGGCGGAGACAGGGGAATCACTGACAAGCTCCCAACCAGCAGCATACAAAACACAGCACCGCAGCAGAAACATGAGAGACTCTGTCTCAGCAAGAATGGGAGAATGGGCTCCGGAAAAGTTGTGTTCCGACCTCTAAACAAGCACCACAATATGCACACACTTTCATTCCTGCACACATGTGCACAAATAAAATAATTTACAAATACACAAGGAGGTAAATTCTACCTTCCACATTGCATATAAGAACCCCAGTAGAGGGGCTGGAGAAATAGCTCAGAGGTTAAGAACACTGGTTGCTCTTCCAGAAGTCCTGAGTTCAAGTCTCAGCAACCACATAGTGGCTCACAACAATCGGTAATGAGATCTGGTGCCCTCTTCTGGCCTGCAGGCGTACCTACAGGCAGAATATTGTATACATTAAAAAGAAAAGAAAAAAAAAGAACCCTAGTAGAAACAAACATAAAAATACCAACCCCCCCCCCAAAAAATACCAAGAACCCCAGGAGAGAGCAACAAGATGGCTCACAGGTAAAGGCACTTGCTGTCAAGCCTGACATCCTGAGTTCAATTCCTGGGACCCACATAAAAGGAGAGAACTAACTCCTGAAAATTGTCAATAAATAAATAAATGTAAAACAAAACATAAAGCAAAGCAAAACAAACTCCAAATCCCAGTTGATATGTGACAGATAAGATGTTTAAGAACTTTATTAGCGGCTGGGCAGTGGTGGCGCATGCCTTTAATCCCAGCACTCGGGAGGCAGAGGCAGGCAGATCTTTGTGAGTTCGAGGCCAGCCTGGTCTACAGAGCGAGCTCCAG
>CABHPQ010172846.1:643-16022 GCA_902168405.1 Peromyscus aztecus
TCCCAAGCCACCCCCCATTCCCACATCCTCCAAATCAAGGTCTCCCACGGGGAGTCAGCAGAACCTGGCACACCAAGCAGAGGCAGGTTCACGCCTCTCCCCGCTGCACCAAGGCTGCATAAGGTGCCACACCACAGGCACCGGGCTCCCAAAAGCCTGCCAGGGATGGATCCCAATCCCTCCACCCAGGTGTCCCCCAAACAGTTTGGGCTAAACAACTGTCTCCCGTATCCAGAGGGCCTAGTCCAGTCCCATGGGGGCTCCACAGCCACCAGTCCACAGTTCTTGGGTCTCCACCAGTGTGGCCAGTCATCTCTGCATGTCTTCCCATCATGATCTCGACGTCCCCCGCCCGCAGAATCCCTCCTCTCTACCAGGACCAGATTCCCGGCACCCAGCTGTGGATGTCTGCATCCGCCTCCAGCAGTCACTGGATAAAGGCTCTATGATGACAGTTAGGGGTATTCACTAGACCGGTCACCAGAGTAGATCAGTCCCGACACCCCCTCAATCACTGCCAGCAGTCCAAGGCGGGGTCATCCCTGTGGATTCCTGAGACCTTCCCTGGCACCCTGCCTCTTCCCACTCCCATGATGTCTTCATCTATCACAGTATCTCCTTCCCTGCTCTCCCACTTCATCCCCACTCCAGCTCGACCTTCCTATTTCCCTATGTTCTCACCCCCATTCCTTGCCCTCTGCCACCCTCCTACCCTCAGCCCACTCATGCAGATCCCATCCACTTCTACTTCGCTGGGCGATCCCTGTGTCCCTCCATGACAGCTAGCCTCTCTGGAGCTGTGGGCTGCAGTCTGGGCATCTCTTGCCCTACATTTAGTATTCACTTATGAGTGAGTTATATACCATGTTTGTCCTTCTGAGTCTGGGTTACCTCACTCAGGATGATATTTTCTAGTTCCATCCATTTGCCTGCAATTTTCATGATATCATTGTTTTTCACTGCTGAGTAGTACTCCATTGTGTATATGTGCCACATTTTCTTTATCCATTCTTCAGTTGAGGGACATCTAGGTTGTTTCCAGGTTCTGGCTATTACGAATAATGCTGATATGAACAGAGTTGAGCATGTGTTCTTGTGGTAAGATTGAGCATTCCTTGGTATATGCCCGATAGTGGTGTAGCTGGGTCTTGAGGAAGATTGATTCCCAATTTTCTGAGAAACTGCCATACTGATTTCCAGAGTGGCTGTATAAGTTTGCATTCCTACCAACAGTGGAGAACTGTTCCCCTTGCTCCACATCCTCTTCAACATAAGCTGTCTTCAGTGTTTTTGATCTTAGCCATTCTGACAGGTGTAAGATGGTATCTCAGAGTCGTTTTGATTTGCAATTCCCTGATGACTAAGGATGTTGAGCAATTCCTTAAATGTCTTTCAGCCATTTGAGATTCTTCTGTTAAGAATTCTGTTAAACTCTGTAGCCCATTTTTTTAATTGGATTGTTCAGTGTTTTGAAGTCTAGCTTTCTGAGTTCTTTATATATTTTGGAGATCAGCCTTCTGTCAGATGTGGGGTTGGTGAAGATCTTTTCCCATTCTGTAGGCTGTCGTTTTGCCTTATTGACCATGTCCTTTGCTCTACAAAAGCTTCTCAGTTTCAGGATGTCCCATTTATTAATTGTTGCTCTCAGTGTCTGTGCTACTGGTGTTATATTTAGGAAGTGGTCTCCTGTGTCAATGTGTTCAAGAATACTTTCTACTTTCTCTTCTATCAAGTTCTGTGTAACTGGATTTATATTGAGGTCTTTGATCCACTTGAACTTGAGTTTTGTGCATGGCAACAGATATGGATCTATTTGCAATCTTCTGCATGTTGACATACAGTTATGCCAGCACCATTTGTTGAAGATGCTTTCTTTTTTCCATGGTACAGTTTTGGCTTCTTTGTCAAAAATTATATGTTCATAGGTGTGCGTATTAATGTCAGGGTCTTCAATTCGATTCCATTGGCCCACATGTCTGTTTTTATGCCAGTACCAAGATGTTTTTATTACTGTAGCTCTATAGTAGAGCTTGAAGTCAGAGATTGTGATGCTTCCAGAGGTTGCTTTATTGTACAGGATTCTTTTAGCTATCCTGGGTTTTTTGTTTTTCCATATGAAGTTGACTATTGTTCTTTCCAGGTCTGTGAAGAATTTATATTGGGATTTTGATGGAAATTGATTGCATTGAATCTGTAGATTGCTTTTGGTAAGATTGCCATTTTTACAATGTTAATTCTACCTATCCATGAGCATGGGAGATCTTTCCATTTTCTAATATCTTCTTCAATTTCTTTCTTCAGAGACTTAAAGTTCTTATCATACAGGTCTTTCACTTGCTTAGTTAGAGTTACCCCAAGGTATTTTGTATTATTTGTGGCTATTGTAAAGGGTGATGTTTCTCTGATTTCTTTCTCAGTCCATTTATCATTTGTATCCTGCCACCTTACTGAAGGAGTTTATCATCTGTAGGAGTCCCTGGTAGAATTTTTAGGGTCACTTATGTATATTATCATATAGTCTGCAAATGGGGAAAGTTTGACTTCTTCCTTTCCTTGTATCCCCTTGATCTCCTTTTGTTGTCTTATTGCTCTAGCTAGAACTTCAAGTACTATGTTGAATAAGTATGGGGAGAGTGGACAACCTTGTCTTGTTACTGATTTTAGTGGAATCGCTTTGAGTTTCTCTACATTTAATTTGACGTTGGCTGTCGGCTTGCTGTAAATTGCCTTTATTATGTTTAGGTATATTCCTTGTATTCCTATCTTTCTAGAACCTTTATCATGAAGGGGTGTTGGATTTTGTCAAAGGCTTTTTCAGCATCTAATGAGATGATCATGTGTTTTTTTTTTCTTTCAGTTTGTTTATATGATGTATTACATCGACAGATTTTTGTATGTTGAACCATCCTTGCATCCCTGGGATGAAGCCTACTTGGTCATGGTGGATAATTTTTTTGATGTGTCTATTGGGTTTTCTTATCCTCTCTTTTTTCTTATTCAGGTTTGTCTACACATCTCACATGTTTGAAATTCCAACTCTTAAAATTGTAATCAACTAACAAATAGTCATAAGAAAAAATAGGATCCTCAAGGGGTCCAGTTGGAAAAAATAGGTGCCAACAAAATTGTGGCAAAACTACTTGTAAAAATTCAAAATTAGGGGACTCATAATATGTTGGGGAAGACTAGAAAAGGCTACATATAGGAGCAGAGATGTAAGCTGAGCCATAGATTAGAAGGTTGGGTGGGGCTCCACAGGGCAAACAGGAGGATGGAAGGCATAGCATTTGTAGAATACACGTTGACAGAGGTGTGACAATAAGTTTGAACAGGTGTATGAAGGTGACAGATTCTAACTGCAAAGGAATTTTCACAGAAGAGCAATGACAAATGATGGGGTGTGTTAGAAATGTGAGTCTGATGAAGAAAAGTGTCAGGATTGAGGCTATACCCCGTGGACTCTAGAAAGTCACTGGATATTTGGGGGCAAGAAAGTGGCATGGTGCATGACTTCTTTGAAGCTGATTAATGTGACACCAATGGCCCACATGGGCATGAGGAGCCTTTTCCTAATCCTACTACAAGGTCTTAGAGAGGCCATGATGTCTTAGAGAAAGAGGGTGGCGGCTGTGATAATGAGGGGGGAGAAGTGTACGACCACGGTCAGGCAAACTTGATTAAACTCTGGTGACTTCCTAGGGATGCTTTAAGAAACGCTTGGTGGATAAAGCATTTCCTCTTCCTCCAAGGACTCCCCCCTGCCCCCACTCTGCCCCATTGCTCTTGACAGTTGGATAAACTATGCTTCACAGGGACGCCGTGGATATCCCAAGACTTAAAGTGGGTCAAAGTTCATGATGAGCACTACGGAACAGTCAGCACACTGTTTGAGAAATAATCTCTCAGGCCACTGCCAAACATCTCTAGTGGCACATGGTCTTCCATGGGAAGAAACAGCAACAAAGAGTGCTCTTAGTTTTGAAGGGAGCCTTGGACAAGAAACTACGGGCTCCATTTTTTTTTTTCCTTCAAGTTGTTGCCATTTGGACTGTGGTTGATTACTCTGACACCAAGAAAAAGAAAGTCTGTGTGTGTTAAGTATTATTTTTTTCTGCTTTCCCAATTACCTAGATTGTTTAAGGTCCTTGTCCTTTCCACATCTGGACTAGAGGAATGAATCATCTGAGAGACACCCCCCGAATAGAAGTTTCTGTTCTCCGCAGTAGCTCTCTGCGCAAACAGCCTGTTAAACAAATTGGGAATTGGGCAAGAGTAGCTGAGCAGTTGTGCAAATTTCCATCATCTAGGGGTCTCAAAGTCACTGGGCCTGGCCAAAAGGACCTCAGGTGTCCTCAGAGGAGAAGAGCCTTGCTTCTAAGAATGTTCTTTTCGACTTCCCCATTTCCTCCCATGACAGGCATCCGTGGGGTGACAATTAGGTGTGGTGGGTGGGCATTTCTGTGGGCTGGCAGCCTATTTTAACTTCCAACTGTGGGAGTGAGCTTTAACTCGGTGCTAAAATTAGGGGAATCCAGCAACTCCTGTGGTTATTTCAATCAGCTCCCACTTATTGAGTAGCAGCAGCAGAGTTAAGTAATAATACGGTAACCTTGCCAAGACACAAATGAAATGCAGAGTGGTGCCCAGTTGGATCTGAAGTCTCTTCAATGATCTAAGTAGAGAGCCAAACCAGCAAAAGGGCTGCTGGCCCTCTGGGGGCAGGGGAACCAGGAGCATGGCACAGAAACCCTGGCAGCTCCTCTAATGCCAGGGAATAAATGAAGGCAGCAGGGACTGATTGGTCTGGAAATTCAGACTTCACTAAAGAAATGCCAAAAAGCCCCAGCGGTCGAGAAGGCTTGTTTTAATCTGCCAGAGGAGCCCACCCCAGAGCCAGGGCATCCAACACAAACTTGGCCCCTAGAGCTGGTGCCCACAGTGTCATAATGGATGTAATAGCCACCCAGGTGAGCAGCTTCCATGGCCGCACTGCGAAGGCTGCTGTTCTGACTGACCCCACCGTGAGAGGGAAGGTTTTCTCAGTCGAGAGAGCAAGAGGCCGCGGTGCCAGCTCCCAGTTCAGACAAGGCCATCCTCGTCAACAGAGAACTGAAAGAAGGCATCAATAGAAACTAGAGACTTTGAAAGAGGGTTCTGTGAGGGGTTGTGCGGAAAGCCAGTGGATCGGCAACCCCCGGGTCTTCCCTGCTGAGTGGGAGTTACAGAGTCAGGAGGAATGAGGAGCTGGGAGAGTGAGATGGCCAAGGTGGTGGGTAACTATGGGCCCATCACACAAGCTTTTAAAGTATGTAGGACTTTTCCTCTCACCGCCTTTCTTCTTTCTACTGGCCATTTTCCTCTAGATGGTTGAGTTGAGCTGAGTTCAAGTCTAACCTACACTAAAGGGTCATGGTTTACATAAAGGGAATCAAGATCAGGACCTTGGGTGGCTATCACAATGCCCAACACACATGTCCCATCCTTTAGTCTAACTGGAAAAGAAGCAAGGGAGGAAGAAGAAGGGAGTCAAGCCCTGGCACTAACATATCTCATGGTGGGGTCAGCTCTGGCTGCCCTTACACAGGAGCTTTTCTAAAATTCCAGGGCTAGACCCCACCCCAGAGAGTCCAGTGTAATTGATGTCAGGCAGAGCTGAGGCACTTGTACTTTTAAATCTCGGCCACGTGACTCCAGGGAGCAGAAGGGCTGACTCAAGCTAAAAAAAAAAAAAAAAAACCTCAAGTAAGGAACGGAGACTAAAGGTTTGGGTAGCAGCAGAGCACAACTCTGGGCGCTGCCTATAGGAAGCTAGCATGCTAGAGGTCACCTGACAGGTGCGTTCTCCTGTCCCAGGGTGGATTCACCTCCACGCCCTTACCAACAAGGAGTACTACCTTGACCTTGGAAACTCCTGTCCTGTGCACACGACATGTAGTCAGTCGGTTCGCAGCAGGACACAGGCAGCAGCTCCAAAGTTACTATATTCTGAGCAGATTTCGCTGATCTATTCTGACTCTCATCCTTGGTGCTTTAGTAGAAAGGTAGAAAGAGAATTTCCCATCATGCCGTTCAAAAATTAAAAAAAAAATTAGCAGCAACGGTATTATTGGGTCATAGATTGGTCCTGTGACACCACTGACAGTAAAGGTGACCCCTAAAGTCCAAAGATGGGGCTCAGCAGTTCTAGGTGCATCTCCTCTGCACCTACAAACTCACCTCTCTAGACTATGACAGCTTGTGCACTCTCTACCAAGGGGCCAGGCCTTAATATGTTACTGTGGGGTTTGCTTAAAGAGTCACCTTCACCGCTTCATCCTGAAACCGAGACTATACAGGGGAAAATGAGCAGCCTTTGTACATGAATGAACATCCCTAATTGATAAATATTTATTGAAAGTCTGTTCCATGCCATGCCATGCCAGGTTCCAGAGGACTTACTGGTTAATGGTGGGCAAAGGGGACTGTGGTTCTTTTCTCTCCGGAGCATTGAGGAAATAGTAAATGGAACACATGCTTTACTAGTCACAGTGTGCGTGTGTGTGTGTGTGTGTGTGTGTGTGTGTGTGTGTGTGTGTTTATTACAGTTACTAACATGACTGGAGACAGGATCATCCAACTATGGCTGTCTGTAAACTGGAGAATCAAGAGAACCCAGAAGCTGTTCAATCCAAGAAGCTGGATGCTTCAGAACATGGAGACCAGTGATGCAGTCTCAGTCTAGGACTCCAAGGCCTGAGGATCCCTGGAGAGATGCTCATGTGAGTTTGTGTTGAAAGCCTGGAAAAGTGAGAGCTTGATGTCTGAGGGTGATGGCTGCAGTAATTGATGGATTCACTGGAGAAGAATGGAGCTTGCGCACGCTTCCTGGCTTTCTCTTTTTCCGCTTTCATTCCATCAGGACTCAGCCTCTTGGATGGAGCTGCTCACATTCAGCATGGGTCCTTCCCCTCCACTGCTATCCTGTCCTACATATCAATGCCCTTGTAGATGCACCCAGAAATGTGCTCTGCTGCTCTTCAAGGAATCTCTCAAGCCAATCAAGTTGAAGATCAAAATTATCCAGCATATATGCAGAGTCACAACTGTGGATTTGTGGTACTCAGGGGAGGTGACCAGGGGCTTGAAAGTCTGATATAGGACTTGGCCTACTCTGAATGTCATAGAGGCTTCTTGTTGTGGAATATTGGTGAAGATGTGTTACATTTGTTTATGCTGTGGAACATTGGTTTAATGATGCAAAGATGTGTTGTATTCTTTTACTTTGCATTTGTTTAACTCTGTGAAGCTGTGTTACTTTGCCTGTCTAAAACACCTAATGGTCTAATAAAGAGCTGAACAGCCAATAGTGAGGCAGGAGAAAGGATAGGCAGGCAGAGAGAATAAATAGGAAAAGAAGAAGAGTAGAAGAAGAAGAGGGAGAAAAGGAGAAGGACGGAAGGATGCTGGGGTGGGGGGCAGCCACATAGTCAGATATAGAATAAGAAGGAAAGAAAAAAATATACAGAAACAGAAAAAGGTGAAATCCCAGAGGCAAAAAGTAGATAGGATAATTTAAGAAAATCTGGCTATAAACAAGCCAAGCTAAGGCTGGGCATTCATAAGAAAGAAAGTCTCCATGCGATTATTTGGGAACTGGGTAGTAGTAGTGGGTAGCTGTTCCAGGTTTAACCTTGAAACACTGCCCCTAGTGTGGCAGTAAGTAACTGCCACACCTGCCTATGACCTGGCCCTGGGGTGTGGCTGAGATGAGACCCCATAAGTCCCCAGATGCATACATGCTTGCTCTCTTGGCTCCTCGTGATCCTGGATGCTGGATTGCAGACCAAGTCAGAATTCTCCATAGAATCACACTGGACTGCACCTCATCTCGCCCAGATCCTGTAACTGACCCCTTATTGGCTGTAAGTTACCCCTGAAATAAACCTCTTTTAATTACCAGATCAACTAGGTGGAATTGCCTCATTAATTGCCGCAATAGGTGGTGGCCCCCTAAAAGAGCAAAGAGTGAAAAAACCAAAACAAACAAAAAACTACCAACCACCAACAGCTTCTCTTCAGGAAGCAATGCTTAAGGTGAGATGGGAAGGCCAAGGAAGCATCAGCAGCATGGAGGCTGGACCAGGAGAGTCACACAAATGGACAAAGCCCTTAGCGTCGATACTATAAGGGCAAACAGGGAACACTATGCAGGAGGAACAAAAGAAGAACAGGAGGGGGCAACAGCAAGTGAAACAGGCAGAGGAAACAGTAGAGACCTTGTAAAAATGCATTATGGCCCCTAGCATAGTAAAGAATCATCAAGTGTTGTGTCTTTATCTGGTAGGACTTTTAAATGTCAGCAATAGAGGTTCCAATGGAGGTTCCCTCCTGCACACAGTGAACACCATTATTCTACTGCTGGGCTATGAAACTTGGAAAGCTCTTCTTAAAGGTAGAAAGGCCCCTCTAACCATCCCAAGGTCTCTATTGTTTTATTCATTCTATCTGCCCGGCCTACAGCTATTCATGGAAACCCACCATCGTCTGGGTGCTTGCCCAGAGGACGCTTGCCCAGAGGAAGCTTGCCCAGAGGAAGCTTGCCCCCGAGTGAAGTGGGCAGAGGAAGGACAGCAGCCACGCTGCAGGCAGCCTGCAGAGCTCCTGATACCCACAGTGCCTCCCGGCACCCAACCCTTGTCAAGCTTACATCAGTTGGAGGGAAGTTGAGGAGCATAAAAGGAGACAGTGACTGGTGAAACAAAGTCCTTGTTCTTGTGGCTGCCAGCCTGGGAAGACGAGCGAGATGACACGTAACAAATAAACAGATACACACAAGTCAGATGATTACAAATGCTGTGGAAAATAAAAGGGAATGCGTAGTGAGAAAGAACCTGGTATTTTATAGACGGGAACGCGTCTGAATAAGTGACATTTGAGCAGAAAGCACAGCAGGGAGCTATAGGGAAGAACAGCTCCCAGGAACAGGTATGGCAAGTGCACATTCTCTGGGGTGGAAACATGCTTGGCATGTTCCGGAACACAAGGCAGGGTAGCTGCTGGGGGAGTCGTCAGGGCTTAGGCAGTCAGGTGAGCTTACCTCATGAGGGTGGAGAATTATGATGCCCCAAGAAAACGATGTGGCTCCGAGAGCCCCTGCAGGTCCCAGTGAAGAGCTGGGGTTTCCTGTTGCACTAGGAAAGCCAGTATCCTGTAACGACAAAGCCTCACACAGGAGATGACTAAGTGTGGAGAGAGAAGAGGCTGCAGCGAGAGCAGAACTCTGGAGGGGTCATGCAGAGCATTGTTGATGAGGAGTGACTTCAGTGAGATCTTAAATGATTGGAAACAGCAACCGGACAGATCCACACCAGAGGCCATCTCTTGGCAGAGAAAATAATACTGAAGCAAGGCGAAGCAAGACATATTCCAGAAAGAGTGGCTGGAACACGGGGTGAGAGGGAGGAAGGAATGGATCGGGGGACAACTGGGGGAGGGGAAGTGGATGGGGCCAAACTAGAGGCCTCTGGAGGCCAGAGGCAAGCATCTTGGATTTTCTCCTAGATACACCAGGTAGGGTTGCATATGGAGGCATGACATGACATTTGTTTCACTCCCGAATGCTGTGCCGGGAACAGACAGTGATAGAGCGTGAGGGTAAGGAGGCTGAAACCCAAGTAGCTACGGTAATAGCCTGGCTTGAAGAGATTCAGGACCCATTTTGTTGAAAAACCGGCACGACTTGGTGATGACTTGCATGCGGGAGTGAGAGAAACAAGAGAGAGGGACCAAGGATCTTCCTGCTCCTGTTTCTGTCGGTAGTTCATTTGTGGAGGGGCTTGGTTGAAAACTGGGGCTATCTGGGCAGCTGTCTTGATGAGGAAGTGTCGAGAAATGCCATAGCTCAGCCAGCACTGAGAGAGGGGTCACGGGTGGAGGGGTACATGCGGCTCTGGGGGCAAAGGAAGGGAAGCCTTGGGCCTCCCTGGGGAAGGACGACATCACAGCCATCCTCCTTAGATTACTTCTTTTTAAAAATTATTGTTTGTTTGTTTCAAGACAGGGTCTCACTGTGTAGCTCTGGCTGTCCTGGAACTCTCTCTGTAGACCAGGCTGGCCTTGAACTCACAGAGATCTGCCTGCTACTTCCTTCTAAGTGCTGGGCTTAAAGACCATGCATTACCATGTCCAGCTTTCAGATAACATCTTTATTTTTTTAAGGTTTATTTTAATTTACTTATATGTCTGTGTGTATGTGTACCTGCATGCAGGTGCCTAGGAGGCCATAAGAGGGCCTTAGATCCCTGGGAGCTAGAGTTACAGATGGCTGTGTGTTGCATGATATAGGCTCTGGGATCCAAACCCAGGTCTTCTGGAAGAGCAGTAAATGGCCCTTAGCCACTAAGCCATGTCTCCAGCCCCTACTTCTTAATCATTATTTGCTTAAATTGACTCATGCATCTGCAAGCCATACCTATGAATTTCAGAGCTCATATAAATGCACAGAGCCACCACAACAATCAGGATACAGGCCAGTTCCATTGGCCACAACCCTCATACGACATCCCTGTGATCTTCTCTGTTACTACTTTATCTTCATGAGACATCCACATAAATCCAATCACATAGTTACACAATCTTTGGAGACAGGGTTCTTTCCCTAGGAATGTCTTTCCAATGCCTCTGAGATTCATCCAAATTGTTGCTTTTAATCACTCAGTAAATATTCCAGTGTAGGAATGTCCCATAGTCTGTTAACCCATTCGCCCATTGAAGGACACTTGGATTATTTCCAGGTCTGGGCAATTATGAAGGAGGCCACTAAAAATATTTGTGTACAGGCTTCTATAAAAGCATATGTTTTCATTTCTCCGGAATATAATCTGGTGACCGGCATTACTGAATTATGTGCTCATAAATGTTTCACTTCATAAGTGACTGCCAGACTTCTCCAGAGTAGCTGCTCTATGTTGCATCCACACTTGCAATGGATGAGAGTTCCCTGTGCTCTACGTCTTTGCCAGTGTTTAGTTTTGTTGACACTTTCCTTTTCTTTAAGCCAATCTAAAAGAAAAAGAAAGTACAACCAACTATAATTTTATAATTTAATTTAAAAAGTTCTTGGGCTCTCTGCCTTGGGCAGCAAAGAGAAAACACAACATGCCCATATGCCCATCGGGAGAAGAAGACCCACATGCCCACCTGGGGCTCTCCATCTTGGGTGGGAAGAAATAAACAAGGGTTTGCTGGGCACCTTGTGGCACTGGGTAGTCAGGCACTATTATGGTGAGCAAATATGGTGGGGTATGGAAGAGAGACAGACAGAATGGTTCACGTCCTGTGGAGAGAGGCAGATGTGAAATGATGAAAGTCGTGAAGAACAGGCTGAGGTGAGTGTCCTGCTTGCCACCCAGGACCATGGTGATGTCCAAACCCTGGCTTCTGCCAAGGGCCATGTCTGGGCCCATGGCCCTGCTGCAGCTGTGTTGATGACCATGATGTCCATGATTACCACCAAAGGCCCAGAGAATAGGGCTGCACAGAGTTGAATCTGCCCCTCACTGGCTGCAACACTAGGGAGAACTGGCCTTACCCCTCACTGGCTATAGCACTTTAGTGAACAGCTCCTGCACTTTTCCTGGGCAGCATGCCAGAGCTGACCCTTTGTGCGGGGGCAATTGAGAGCCAGCCCTGGGGATGTGAGAGCATGGGAACTGGTCCCACCCTCCTTGTGGTGTGGGCAAGGAAAAATGTCCCCCTTATCCCTTGACACCTTCGGCAGGTTAAGAGAGCTGACCCAGTCCCATCACCACCACCAACTGCAGCATTCTGGGGAGTGGGCCCTGTACCTCACCTGGGCAGCACAGTAGAGCTGCCTGGATGACTGGGATGCAGGTGAGCAGCCCCCCGCCCAAATGTGAGCATGGGAGATCTGGCCCCAACCCCTTATCTGTCATATGATGGCATGGGTGAGGGAAAGAAGCACCCTCCCCCCCCCCACCGCCACTCTCCCTGCCTGTGGCAGGTGGGAGAGCTGGCCCTGAGGTCATGAGAGCAAGAGAGCTGGCCTTGCCTCTCACCAGCAGCAGCCCTGGTGGCGTAGGTGTGGGTGAACCAGCCCCAACGGCATGAGAGCAGGAGAACTGGCCCACCCCTTGCTACTTACTATACAGAGTGAGCTCGCCAGGTGGTGCTGGAGAACTCACGCTGGTGATGAGGATGAGGGAGAGTTGGCAGATTGACCAACCCAGCAATCACCCAAGCCCAGAGCCAGAGCCATGAGACAGCCCACTCCAACATCCACCTCATCTATGATCTGCTGGAGCATGTGAAGGGGCAAGTCCTGCAGACCCAAAGCTGCAAGATCTCCATGACACAGGACAACAACAGAATATCCAATAGGAGTCCCTCTGAGGGTCCAGTATTGATAGTGTAGAAACCAGAGACCTCAAACCAGACCAATGACTCTTTGCAATGAACACTTGTAAGTAAAGACTATGGACTAAAGGGTATATTGTGTGATTCACTGTGTCACATGACAGCTTCCATGACGAGATTTTTCTTTTACTTTTTCCTTTAAATTTTATTTTGTTTTGTGGGGGGCGGGGAGGTGTGCAAGGGCAGAGGGCAGATGTGAAGGGATGGGGAGATGAGTGGAATCGAGATACATGGTATGAAATCCACACGGAATCAATAAAAAAGTTCTTATAAGTGGTATCACAAAGGATTTACCCCTCTGTGATTGACCTGTGTCACTCAGTATGATGTCCTCCAGGTTCAGATATGTTATCAATATGGCAGGATTTTCTTCTTTTTCAGGGATAAGTCATACCCCTATGATATATATGTCACATTTGGCCATCTAAAGGACATTTAGGTTGTTTCTGTACCTTGGTCACTGTGAATATGCTGCAGTGAACACAGGGATATGGGTATATCTTTAAGATTCTGATTTCAGTCCTTTTGAAGACCCAGACCTAAGATTGCTAGATCATAGGCTAGTTCTATCTTTAATTTTTGAAAACCTCTACATTATTTTCCATAGTAGATACCCTGTTTTTACAACCCTACCAACATATTCTCACCAACATGAGTGATCTCCTATGGGGTAACCACTAACTACCTCAACAGATGTGAAGTGTTATCTCATTTCGGGCTTTTTAAATATACCTTTACTCTTTTAATGTTTTATTTTCATTGAAGACATCAATAACAATTTTATAGAAATAAAGTATTAAGTAGCAGTTACATGTTTTTTGACTCCTTTTTAAAATGTATTTTTAATTGAAGTAGAAATAAATCACTTTCTCCCCTCCCTTCCCCCCTCCAGGCCAGCCCACGTCCCCTCTCAAGCTGAGTGTCTCTTTTGCTTTGTTATTGTCACATATACATATATGCATATATGTATGTATGCATATGTACAAATTTATAAATACAACACACTGAGTCCATTTTCTTCTTTGTGTATATTGACCTCATGGTGGCTTTGAATTGCATTTTCCTGATGGTTATAATTTTGAGTATCTGTTTATAGCTCGGAGTCATTTGTGTATCTTCTTTTGAAAAATGTCTATTCTAGGCCATTGCCCATTTTTAAAATATGCTACTTGATTTTTGTTTGTTTGTTTAGCTACTGGGTTGTAGGGATCTCTTATCATCTAGGCAGTCGGAAAACATTGTCTCCCGTTCTGTAGGTTGTCCTTTCTCTCTTTATTATACCAAAAGTTTCTAATGTGATGTAGTCATGTAACACAAATTGCTAAACGGTCTTATTAATTAAAAAAAAAAACGGAGCCAGATATTGGGGTAAAAGCTAAAAGATCAAAGAGACAAAGAGCAAGTCACTAGTTCTTGCCCCTATGAAATCCTCTGCTGCCGAAAGCGAGAGCTACTTCCTGTATATACTCACGCCTATATACCTGTCTGTGGCCTGCCATCTTACTTCCTCTTTCTGCCAAGCTACATCACTTCCTCTTTCCGCCCAGCTCTATCACTTCCTGTCTGTCTGTACAGAATTCTATGGTTAACTAGTGCTGGGATTAAAGGCATGTGCCACCCACCATGCCTGGCTCTGTTCCCAGTGTGGCCTTGGACTCACAGAGATCTGGATGAATCTCTGCCTCCCGAACACTAGAATTAAAGGCATGTGCTACCACTGCCTGACCTCTGTGTTTAATATAGTGGCTGGCTTTTTCCTCTGATCCCCAGGCAAGCTTAACTTGTTAGAGCACAAATACAATATCACCACAGTAGTCATGTATGGCTATATTTGTTCTGTTGCTTGTGGCATTGCCAAAGCTAATGTCATGACTTTTCTCTCTTTTCTTTCAGAAATTTTACATTTTCAGGTCTTGCATTTAAGTTTTTAATCCAATGTGCATTGGTGTTTTTTTTTTCATATGTGTGTTTAACATAATAGTCCTCCTTTTGCGTGTAGAAGCCCAGTATCATACACCATATCCAAGTGGGACTCACCTTTTGGGTGCAAGGATGGGTCAACAGATATAAACCAACTAATGTGAGATATATGTTAAAAGAATCAAGGACAAAACCACACTACCATTTCAACAGATGTTGAAAAGGCAATTGACAAAATTCAACACCATTTTGGGTTTAAAAATAGCAACGTGGTAGATATAAACGAGATTTACCTGTACACGACAAAGGCCATATGTGGAAACCCACAACGAATGTCTCAGCCACCGGTGGCAAAGCAGAACTTTTCTTCCGTGATGAAGACCTACGCCAGCATGCCCAGGCTTTCTACTGCTTTTATTCCACCTAAAACTGGAAGCCCTACAAAGAGCAGTTAGTCAGAAGAAAGAAGAAAAAGACATCCACAGGATAATGGAAAAAATAAAATTACCTCTCCAGATGATACGATCTTATGTGTAGAATCCCCTAAAGATGCTACAAAAATAACAAACAGTTAATAATTTCAGGGGAGCTGCAGGACATAAAAACAACATACAAAATTCAGTTCTATTCCTGTACACTAACTATCCAGAAAGAAACGCCATACAGTAACCCCGAAAAGAGCGAGATGCTTAGAAATAACCGTAACCAAGGAAATGGAAGGCTTGGACACTAGAACCCACAAAACACAGATGACAGAAAGCGAAGAGTACACAAATTAAAGGGAGGACGTGTCCCACTCATGAGTTAGAAGTCTAACGTCAAAGTTTTCACGCCACACAAAGCTGTCTACAAACCAGGCACAATGGCCTTTTCCTATGATCCTGTACTCAGCAGGCTGAGACAGGAGAATCACTGCAAATTTAAGGCCAGTTTTGGCTACAGGTGGGTTTCAAGCATCCTGGGCTATAGTATTACTTTTTTTTTTTTTTCGACCAATTACCGACCCCTGAAGAGTGAGACTGGAACCTCCGCTGGGCGGTGGTGG
>CABHPQ010172846.1:16122-40052 GCA_902168405.1 Peromyscus aztecus
AAAAAAAAAAAAAAAAAAAAGAAAAAAAAATGGGTACTTTCATTCAGAGGGGAAGACTTACTGAATTTAGTCTTGGAGCATCATGTGCAAACATGGTACAGGTTGGCCTAAAGGCCTACAGAAGGTTTCACAAGCCCTCCTCCTCCAGGCTAGACTGAGAAAACTGGGTTTTCATAGAGAGAAAGCAAGCTTTCCTAGCCTCTAAGCCACATGCATACGCACCATGTTTCCTCACGCCTGGTTAATTTGTTCCAAGTGTCTGGCACTTTGCGAAGAACTCAAGGTCAGCCTGAGCTGAGCATCCTCCCCATCCTTGTGAGGTGTGATCCTGATGCTGGTGTGAGTCAAGGGGAAAGCTCCAGCTGCAGACGGCTTTCTTTTTTTTGCCTTGTGGAGACACAAGGCAAAACCCGACACTAAATGAGAATACCATCTTTCTCCCCATGCCTGAACCAAAGAAGCTTTGTGTTACTACGCAGGCTCTGCTTTTAAAATCTATTTCAAAATTAAAGTCAACATGGAAATGGAGAGGGTGGGTGGCTCACACTGGATGGGCATTGTGTAGGAGGCTGGTTATCTCACCCGTTGGGTTACACAATAAAAGAGGATCAGATAAACACAGGCATACCCTCTGCCTCCATTGATAATGTAAATCATCCCTTGTTTCATTTGTCTTTCCTTCAGGCCGGATACAAAAGGCATAGAAATGAACAATTCATGCCTAAACACAGAAGAGCTTGAAAGCTGGTGAATGTCAGATGTTTATTCTGGGTCATCATTAAGGTCTTGAGTGGATTTGCTTATAAACAGTAGCTATTCTGTTGGTGGGTGCAGGAGAGACAGTGGTTTTACCATGTGGAGACAGCTCTTTTAAAGGCACACTGCAACTTTTCTACCGTGCACAGTAAGTTATATAGCTAATTCTTTTTACAGGCTGTGAAGTGTTGTCTCCTGAGTAGCCCGAGGACCGTTAAGGCGCTAGAGAAACAATGCGTTTTCTCTCCACTTTGTGGAAATGCCATTTCTCATTATCCCCTGAATGGGACCCTTCTGGAGACTGAGAGGAGAGCAGAGATGCCCCTCCTGCCGATGGCCAGGCATGCCCTGACAAACACACAGCAAAGACCTCCACGGGAGCCCAGGGAGACCTCCCCCAGCAGCTTCCCCACAAGGAAGCTGGCAGCGCCAAGCCCTTGAAAGATGTGCCTCCTTTCAGCCCATCCATTCAGGCCGCCCTCCATTCTCTGCCGAGGGTTTTGCAGGCTGATGTTGTTTCTCCCATCGAGTCCCACCACGGCCCCCGCTGAAGAAAAAGTGCCAAGACAAACAGAACGAGAGCCTTGGGGACCCAGTAATGGGTACAGAGCGGGAGTGTGGTAATCATTCTTCTGATTTGTGCCCAGATATGTTTTCTGTTTGCTTTCACACAGAATGCACATTTTCCCCCTGGATCTCGAATAATCTGAACCAGGGTGAAATCATTACAAAGTGGCCTTCAAACACCATGTCTCTGCTGGAACTGAATGACTGATCAGACATTTAAATACAGAATTCGGGGGAATTACATTGTTTCAATTGTCGTTTGTTTTAATGCTCAGAGCTGTTTAATCTTTGCTTTCTTGGGATGTCTGTCGTCTGTCTGTCTGTCTGTCTCTCTCCCTCTTCCTCCCTCCCTCCCTCTTCCTTCCTCTCTTTCAAAAAGAATTCTTCACTGCTCCCCCCTGCCATTTTCTTTCCATTTCAATTATTTGGTTCTAGGGTTTGGTACTTTGGACCGGATCTGGGACTTTGAGTACGCCATGCACAGTGGCCTACTTCTGAGGGACACCCCTAGCTCCATAATTTAATATGGTCCACGAAGCCAAATATAAAGAAATACTATTTCTACTTCATTTCTAACAGATGGGACAAGGGAAGGGAAGACGGTCTTAATCGTCAAGATCCCAAGTGTCTGACTGCCTCTGCCCTTCCTTTGGATCATGGTTCTTCAGGTGACCAACACCTTACATGTCCCCTGTGTTGGCAGAGCATCATCTTCGAAGTCAATCATAAGGAAGAAAAAAAAAAAACCTCCTCCACGTTACATGTGAGACGATTGCTTCAGCGGTTCATCGTCATCCCATCCAGAGGATGGGAAAGACCTACTGGGAAATAAAGCCGAACATCCTCCCTGGGTGGCAAGGCCCTCATCCAGAAGTGCCCCTGCCCCAGCAATCAAGCAAAGGAATCCTACCATCGGGCTCCAGGTCCCAGGTTAATGTCAAGTGCTGGTTTTTCGTTTAGTTACTCAAGGATCAAAGGGAAATTATTCAATAAAAAAGAACTTAAAGGGGACTTCTGTGCCCACATAAACCTTAATCAAAAACACTTGTTCAAATGCAGCTTCCTTGACCTGTCTTTTCATCCAGCTTTCTGACTTTTTACACACGCTTGTGATTAAAATAAGGATTTTCTCCATCACAATTCCACACTCCCTCTCCTTTCAGCTAGCTGACCACGACTTTGCAAGGGGGACGTGACAGGTGGTTGTGAGGTACTGAAGACAGTATCACAATTCAGCATCCCGAGGAGGAAGCGTAAACGCTTACCAACAGATTCAATCGGGGGTATATGTAAGCGTGTTGTGTGTGCATGCACACACATATATGTGCTGGAGCAACTGACATCATGAGAGGAGACAGCACAGCGTGTTTCTGTCTGAAGTGTGGAGTGTCAGTCACCGCCTCTTCCTTACCAGCATATCTAGCCTGCATGTGAACTCTTCACTTCATTGCCGTGTGCCTTCTCTCTGGCCTGTCAGAGATTTATCACACCCTGGCCTTAGTCACATCCTCCCTTTAAGAATCAAGTACAAACTTTGCAAAGTCTCTAATATTCTAGGCGTTCAGCAGAGGAGACTGGAACATGAAATTCCTCCCACCGGGAGCACACCCACACCACGGCTTCTCTAACAATCTATTTATCTTAGTCACGACCTCTGAGCATGAATAGAAGAAGGTGGTGAATGTTCCCTGTATCCCGTGTGCCTGAGAGCCAGGGAACAGTTAGAATTTATACAGTTGCAATTACTAGGGAGAAGTGAGGTAACTTCACAGTATATATATTTTTATATAAAACATAAATAATGTATATATATTTTTTAATTGTTTGAGAATCTGAACATTTAAAATATGTCCTATTTTGCACCATTACAAAGACCACTCCCTCTCAGTTTAGCTCCACTGCTATTCCCGTCACTGATTTTGTGATTGTGAGACTAAGGAAAATGGGAAAAATCTAACAGCAGATGATCCCACAAATGAATGATACACATACAATAATAGATAAGTGTATGCCACGAATAAAGAGGAAATGGATACATACTGAAGAGAAAGCGGTGATCCTTTGAAAACCGAAGATAAGAATTTAATTACTTATATAGAAAGATACAGGAGGATGTGAGCTGAATTTGATTGAAGGGAAATAAACTTCTTGTCAAATCCCTGGATGCTGGGCCAACACTTTGCTTGAACTCCGTCTGTTTCTGCTGTGGTGCATTCAGAGTAATGCATGTTTATTCTGCCTAATTGAGGAGGCTGAACGCTAATGAGTTTTCTGAGCACTCCAAAGAAGAATGCTGCCTACGAAAGGGGAGCCAAAGGGTACATGGAAATGGAAAAAGAGAGGAGACAGAGAATGTTCTGGGAACGTGGGAAAGTTCATTCTGGAGGACTGGGAGAAATCCAAACGAGATAGGTTTTTATAAAGAGGTGATGTGGCTAAAAGACACTTCGCATCCAAGTTAGAACTAAACTACAAACCTAGAGTCTGCCTCTGGTCACCCATAAATGATAAAGGCATGTATTGACAAGCAAACATGCCACTTGATGCTGCCCATTGTGTACGCTGCATGGAATTCCCTGTTTTTTTGTTGGCTCTTCATTTTTGTTTTTGTTTTGATACAAGGTCTTGCTATGGTCTTGAACTCTTGATCTTCCTGCCTCCGTGTGGCAAGTGTTGTGATTATAGGTATGCACCACCACAGACAGCTATCTCAAATTTCTTTGTGTGCTCATACAGGTTATTTTCTTCCTCAGTCATCCTAAAAATGTAAAGCCTACACATGCACTCAGTCTAAAAATGAGACTCTTCAAAATCTGAAATGCCTAACCCAAACTGTGCGACTAAAGACACGTATTTTTATGGATGCCAATATCTATTTGGTTTAAAGTAATGAGGCTGAAATGCCTCAAGACAAGACTGTTTAGGGGCATCAACTCCCATTGGATCCACTCGACCCAGGGCTCTGCCAAGATGCCCAGAGACTGAAAGGGGGAATAAGAAACAGGATCTGTCCTGTGACTTTAGGGCACGACAGTAAACAGGTGGTATAACAATGGTCCTCAGAGCAGCTTCAGTCCAACATGTCACAGAAGAATAATCAGAGTGGTCAGGGGTGGAGGAGAAGGATGGGGGCATTTGTGGGCAGGAGGATCTAAGGAAAGTGAAAGAGGCTGAGCCCCTTGGGTGACTGGGGATAGTCTGGTTGCCTCGTTTCTACAAGTTATGACCTGGGACTAGAGGGGTTGTTTGCAAGATGTCGTCTACATGTGGTTGCCTATACCTGATCTCGATCTCTCTCTCTCTCTCTCTCTCTCTCTCTCTCTCTCTCTCTCTCTCTCTCTCTCTCTCTCTCTCTCCTTCTTCCTCTTCCTCCCTCCCTCCCTCCCTCCCTCTTCCCTCCTTCCCTTTCTTCTCTACTTTTCTCTCTCTCCTCTTTCTCTCCTTCCCCCTTTCTCTCTCCTTTGACTCTCCTATCCTCTCCCTTTTCTCTGTTCTCCTCTCTACTCTCTGTCATATGATCCACCATGTCTCAGGTTCCTCATAGCATGGCAACTTGGGACCCTACATTTTTTTTAACAAGGCAGCTTAGGTTTCCAGGACAGTGTTCCCAGTGATACAAGCGAAAGCTGTAAGGTTTCCTATGACCTTGGCAAAGCCAAATGTCACTTTAACTGCATTCAAACACCCAACAGATCACAATGGTCAGCCCATGTTCCAGGGAATAGGAGTTAGACTTAGTCCCTCAATGAAAACAACAGCAAAATGCATGTGCAGCCAAATTAATATACCACAAGGAATAAAGAATAAAATGGAAAGGCTTAATGAGATGTCAGTACTAGAAAGAAAAGGTGATCCTAGCAAGAAGCATGGGCTTGGAAGGCAAGGCAGAAAGACTGAACACATCGGGATTTTACTCTAGGCTGTGGAACTGTCTTTAGTTAGGAAAATGAAATTATCATAATCTTCCAGAGTTCCCAAGCAGTGGACTAGGCAGAGGAAGGACACTACCATCCCCATCAGAAGCTCCCTGACAAGACAGTTTGCTGTCAAGGCACATGTGGTTGTAAAGGCCGTTGTCATAAAAACAAAGAATACTATAGGCAGGCATGAGAGGATCCTTAGCAGTAATGAGCTGGCTTCCTGGAAGTTTGACATGCCTGACACTGCAAGCCCAGAGCCAGGGCTGCCCTTAGATGCTGACAGGGGCCTGAGGTCTTCCATCATTTTTCTGACTTTGACCTCTTGCCCTTTTGCACAGATGAACTCTCGTCAGAATACACATGTCTGAAAACGACTGCTCCAGGCCAGGATGGCCTCTGATTACTACGTAACTGGTATGCTTTCCATTCCAAGCAGACTGAGTTCTGGAGAGGGGACATCTAGCTGGATGAGACTTATCTCTGGACTGGTTTCCTTGGAGTCAAGTGTCCATTCTGGGTACAGTCAATGATGGCTGAGAGGCAGGCTTAGATGTTCAAAGAAAAGTAACCTAAAAGTATCACCTGGCTCCTCCTGCCATCAGTGAGAGAACGCAGGTGGGAATCCATTGGAAAGAAAGGGCATAGACCAGATAAGTGACAAGAAAGGAAGACGATGTAGAAAACATGCCAGCCTGGCTCTGGAGACCCAGATAAGGACAGCAGAACAATTTGGTTCCCAAGCTATCCTTCAGTCACATTCCAAATCCCTTCCCTGATAGAGTCAGGCCCGTTTCCCATTGAATTTGTCCTGGCAGCTTTGATGTATGAAGCAGTAAAGTAATGCACAGTAATGGATAATATCAAAGAAGATCCTTTCTTATCTGGCTCTCACAGAGGTTTTTAATGCTTATAATAGTATTGGGGGCTCCTGGCCCTCTCTTCCTACACGGTCCTCCAGCATCTAGCTCTATGACCATGTCAGAAGGGAAAGATGGATGGCATAAGTGTAAGTGCTTTCGCATTTCCAATGAAAATTGCTAATCCAAAAAAGTGAGCAAGAAAACAAATTCTGGTCAGAGAAAGGTATCGATACTGTTAATTAATATAGTTCATGCTGTCACAGGAAAAAATGTAAATCAGAATTTTCCTTTTCCCTCATTAGCACCCACAAAGCAGGATCCATTTTAAATTAATGAGAACTCTTTCAATGCCAGAGAAAGATGTTGCCCTTTTTTATTATAAAGGTAAGTATGGAGTACATTAAAAACCATCATTTTCTTGATAATCAAGCTTACCTCCACAATAACTTTGGACTATAGCATTCCTTCAGAAATACTGTCTGCTCAAAATGCTTCAAACAGCAGCAGGGAATGGAATTCTGCTTGGGTAGGAGAAATGTGGCCAAGCAGTCAAAATCAATTTGTTCATGTGATTGACACCAGGGACTGTGTGTCAGCCAAGCTCTTTCATACCATCTGGGCTCTGATTATGATCAATAGGTATTTGTGATATGCCCAGGAAATGTGCTGTTTGATTACTTTTACATGGAAGAGGAGACACAAATGTCTCAACCCAGAGTCCCCTGATGTGGCTGTAGAAGCCAGTTGATGAATTATTAGAATAGGGAGTTTGCACTGATAAACTTTTGAACTTTCATTGAACTTGTAGATTAAGAATAGGCAGTTTTTCCAAGAGGAGAATTCACCAGACAACCAACAATTTTTCTTTCACATATTTAAGCGAGATGTTCGATCTGGTAAGGAAATAATAGTAATTTATGTCTTTGATAATTGAGAAGGATTATAGTTCTATACGCAGAAAAAGCAACCGTCACCCAGGCCCTGTGAGTCACAAACCCATTAAAGAAGAAGCCTCCAGCTTAAAAGCAGATGAAACCTCTAGGTCTGGAGGGTGGTATTTTCCAAGAGGGAGTTAGGGGAAGGGAAAGAAATCCCCAGGCACTTGTAAAATGAGGGCTCTGTGTCTGCCTTCCTTCCAAACCAGCATAATGACAATTATCAGATTCAGCTTGATACCCCACACTGAAAGAAAAGCATGCGTGATCAGACCCATTTCTCTACAAGCATGTTTCTCTTGCAGCTGTCTCTGTGTCCACACATGCATAGGCCTACACAGACTCTTGTCGAGAGGCAGCTTTCCCAACAGCATCAGTGAAGCTGCCTCCTTCCAATCTGCAGAGATCCATCATTCTATGAACATCATTTGTCCTTTAATATTTAAAGCCGCCTAGAGAAGATTAAAGGTTAAGCAGGAAGATTGCTAACCACCTGGAAACATGTTTGGTACAATCAACTCGCTACAAGAAATCATTGTACTGATAAAACAATGTTGACTGAGATCAGGTTCCTGAGAGAGAGAAATTACTAATTTCACTGCTAGGACACTGAATAGGCTGTATTAAAAATATATGCTGGCTTGTGGCTTTTTGACTTAGTTGGCACAATACACCAGAGACTTCTACTAGTTTGCTGGGCACTCTACTGCTCAGTTGCTCTTATTAATGATAATAAAGTCTTCTTCCAAGATCTCTTCACTGGGATGCTTTGCTTCCTTTGGAATTCAATTCTAGTCCATTCCCCTACTGTTTTAAAGCACACACTGTAGATATTCAAAGATGAGGACACTGTCTCACCATCTGTTAATAGCTGGGATTATAGGAGCCCAAGTGTTACCAGGTAAGGCTGGGAAACAGCCAACAAGACTGAGGATCGCATTCCTGAAGAGATGGCCATGGATAGCACAAGCTCTATTTGGCTGCTCTAAACTAAGCTAGTTTGGTTGCTGGGAGTAGAGATTCCTTAAAATTTCAAGAGTAATGGGGTTTAGAGAAGGCAATTATAGAACCTGGAATCTGGTAATGAAAGGTCATCAGGAACTTGGGCAAGTATAGAACCCTGTTATTCTCCTTGCCTCTATTTCCTACAGCATCTCTGCTGGCCACATCAGCATGTTGTCTGTCTCCACTGACTTGGATTACTTAAGATTTCTGTTTCTGAATCAAATGGCTTACATGACCTCTCATGACATTGATTATCCCCTAGTATTTAGTTTTTGCAATCACTGATAACCACCCTTTCTGATTTTGTAAAAATGAAGAGAGAGCAGTTATCTGGCCAGCCACTGGATGAATTATTACTCTTAGTGTTGCTTTCCCAGTCATGGACCAATCCTTTATAGCCAAAAGGATGAAAGTCAAAGAATATAAATAAAGTTGTCATCTAGAAGGGGCAATTTGGTCATAAGGGATTTGTGGGCAGTCTGAAGGTTGGATTCCATGGTCCATGGGATAACTAGGAAAGGTCCCATGGATGTGACAACATTTGAAGTGATCATAAGATAATCACATGAATAGACGGACAGATGTGGAGAGAACATGGAGGTAGTGGGATGGACAAGATAAAAGAAAAGTATGGAGGATGTTTGCATTTCGTTTGAGTGAAGCAGTACTTCTCAAGCATTGAATGCATGGGAAGCATCTAGGGATCTCGTTAAAACATAGACTCTGACTCAGTATGTTCCAGGTGGAACCTGAGACTCTGCATTGCAGATGGTGGGGATGTGTTGGGATGTACTTTGAGTAGTAGGACTCTAACAAAGGTATGATAATGCCCTGAGCACCCAGCTAAGAAGGTTACACTTACTCCACCTCAGTAGGTAATGGTAGGCTTGGAAATGATAGGACCACAGTGGTGTTAAAAGACAATTGAGCTGGAGATGTTTTATGGGGCAAATCAAAAAAGAATTGGAAGACCAGCTACTTAGCAGTTATAAAGGCCAGGAGGCATGCTAGGACTACTTCAGGAAAGACACAGTGGAAGGAGAGAAGAAAGGAAATATGAGACAGATAGCCAGTGAATGCACCCTTCCCTCTGTCCTTGCCCAGTTTTGCTGTAGTTGACAAGAAGAAGATTTCTTCCTCGGGCATCGTCTGGTGACATCTTTGTATGTCCTTCCGAGGGTGTCTGCTTTTCATTTCAAATCACATCTAAAGATATATCCTCTCTTTTACCTCTAGCCCTTAATTTCATTCTCTCCGCCTAACTGCATTTGTTATTGTGTGCAACTTGCTGCATGAGTTAACTATATTATAACCATGTAACTGTGTTATTTCGCTATTATTTCATTGTGTACCAGTAACCAAATTCAGTAACTGTATTTGTTCTGCTGAGGAGTTTTGTAGGAAGCGTATCTGAAGGGCACTAGGCAATGAAGTAAAGTCTATTACTGCCTTCCCCACCATCAGGAAAATGATCTGTTTGTTTGCAGTTCACTGGAGTACATAGCAAAGAAATTGAAAGAGGGCTTAGGGAGCGTCTGAGTGAAGTCCAGATATGGAGATGGATGGGTACTCTAAGTACTATGCTGTGGTTCAAGACTTAAAAAAAAATATGGCAACAACGATATGCAGCAGAGGGGTTTCTAGATCATCTATGGGCAGGGGAAAAACAGATAAGGCAGGCAGACCTTATATTAGAATGCAGAAGCCCTGTTATTAACCAGTTTGCATAATCCCTACTAGCCCTGTAAGCCAAACCAAAGGTAAGCTTGGTGTTAAATAAAAATCCCCACTGAAATTTTCTTAAGGCTAAAGGCTTCATAATATCCTGAGATTGTAGTATAAATGCAGAACTCCATGCTTACCTGTTGGATTGTTCGTGCCATTTTCAGATCAGACTCCTGACGGATGAACTTTGGTTTCTCAGGCCCCTGTGCAGTAAATCACTTTTATACCAAGCAGGACTCTAAATCCAATCCTTTTATAGGTAATTGGATGAGATTTTTGTACACCTGAGTGTTTCTACAGCTCAAAAACAAATAGTTGTTGCTGATCAAAACAAACTAAAAAAATAAAACAACAGTTTGTGTGTAAATAGGAAAAGGGAGAAAGCAGGGGGGAAAAATGGAAGTATCCAGCCCTAGGGAGTAGAGCTGGTTTGATTATGGGAGAACATAATCAGAATTGGGACACAATGGAGGCAACATCCCCAGAGGGGAGCTAGATTAAGATGCACACTTTGGTCTCTTCCTAGAAGCACCAACCTCCCAAGCCCACAGGTCATTTCGCTTGACAATGTCACATCGATTCACATTTCACAATGGGCTCAACTTTAGAATCTTAATAGGCTGGCAGGAATTAGCTGCATCTTTGAAGAAGAGGCCCATCTCAACCGAGCTTTCCTTTGGAGAGACTTCCTGGTTGGTGGAAGGTAACTGTGAAATGCCTTCTTATTCTGGTGAATGGAAACCTAGCAAGAAGTGCATTTCGTACAAATACACAAATATCTAATTTACATACAAACACATCTAGTTATATGCTCATATGTACATAAATAAATACATACACATATACATGTGTGTGCAGGTTACAAACAAGCATGAAACTAAGCATGCAGCAAGCACATTTTTGCGAGACACTTGGAAGCTGCTTTAGAAGGACACGGATTCCGGGAAAGGGTTCCATGATGCTACGAGGAGATGAGCACTCCTGTGCTCAGTATATGTGACCACAATGGGTCAAATGAATTGTCTCCATTCCCAGAAATAAAGTGACATCCAGGTCACCAAGCAGCTCCAGGGAAGAAAGAGAGGACTTCAAAGCAACGATGGAAACTCATGTGAGTGGGCTGTGACAGACATGGAGCTATCACCAAGCTACCGCTTGACCTCTTTCCACTCTGTGTTGAAGCTCAGCATTCTGGACCCATTCCTGAATATCTTGACAATGTCAATCATCTGAGTAGGGCAAAATGGGACAGCGGGGCATGCAGGTAAACTCGGCTCATGTCAGGGTTTTTCTTCCAATGCAGTCCAGAAGGAAACACCCTAAGGCCCTCTGCTCTCCATGCCATCTTTCCCCAGACCCATCATACCAAAGAACCGTTTTCATCTTTCGTGGTGTTGTTCTCCCAAGAGTTGAAGTGAGGTAGGTATGTGGTCACACAACTATTAAGAGGTGACCACGGGAAAAAATCCAGACTTTAGACAGGGAAGTCCGGGGTGTAAGAAGCTAAGGGACACCACGGAAATGGCTCTGACGGAAAAGTGGGGCTGCCCAGGCAACCAGCTTACCTAAAGTCAGCACAGACTAGACCCTGACCATCAAGCAGAGAAGTCCTCCCCATTTCAGGGCACCCCCCTCAAAGAGACAATGGTGTCCAGATAAGGAGGAAGATGTGGGCTACTTTGCTTAGCCTCCATCCCAGGTGCCTTCAGGAGTTCACCCCATCCATGCTGCAGACCCTGGGAAACGAGACTCAAAGCCTCTCTTCCTCCTTTGTAGAGAGAGTTGGCCAGAGCTAGGTAAACTTGCACAAGTCTTTCCTATGGCGTCCAGGTGAGTGGGGTCGGAGATAGAACACAAGGTCTTTCCTTGCGAGCCTCGAGAGCCTAGGTGGTAATCTCTGCAATGTACAGCTGGGGACAGTGTTCTCAGCCCCATTAGAGACAGCGTCATTCTGGAAACCTGGGATTGTCTGAGTTGTCCAGCCTTCCCCAGATGTGTGTAGAAGACTCGCTACACATCTGGATGCTTCATCCCTTCTTGTTTCAAAGAGCTGCCATGATTCCTGTCATCTGATTGGTACAGGAGTGGCCTACCACCGAGAACTGGACAATTCTTTTAAAATACTCTCCATTCTGGGACAAAACTATTTTCAGTGGGAATCTTGTAATAATCGGTAATTATTCATCTCATGACTCATTCATTAGTTTTAAATTTCAATTTTAAAATATTAATCAAATTTGATCACTTTTATGTATGAATTACCAAACTTAATCACAAATTAAAATTCCAAGTGGCGATGCTGAATGACAAAATTAAGTCAGATCGCACAGTTTTTCTTTGCCATCTTGAGGCCGTCACCCTGTGTCAGCTGTCGATACACAGACAAAGCTGGTACTACTGTGACTGGCGGCGACACCACCTGAGCCTGAAGCCAGCCCAAGCCATCTCATGCTGCCCTTCCTTAGTGGGACTTCCCTTAATTAACTTCCACACAGATACAGTATTCATTAAAAGATAAGTAACAAAATAAAATATGCTAATTATATATATATATAAACATCCACATATGTATGTATGAATATATATATATATAATTAAAATTCAACAGTCACCCCCCAGCAGTTGTTTAGTGCATGGACCAACAAAAGATTTGGGGAGAGGATTATTTTATCACTGACGTTGTTTGGAATTGCTGGCCTGGGGATAATAAAAAGCCAACTGACTTACAGTCAATTTTATTATCGGTTTTAAAATCCGCTACAGATGACACAGCCCCATACCATGTGCACCCGCAGGGACAGTTCCAATTGCCCAATTCCTGATGTCACAGGCCCTGGGTGAGCGTGGAGGGAGGTTCCAGGGAGAGCCTGATCCCACAGAGAGGACTCCCTGGGAAAAGAGGGGGTCTAAGACATCAGTTGTCACCAGGTACCCCTAGTATATGATAGGCATCGCCTGCATCCCTAGTGATGTCCTCGATTTCAAAATGCCTAGTGAAGCACAAAGAGCCCCCCAACCATGCCCTGGATGATGAGGAACTGAGAGCCCCAAGTTTCTGAAGCCTGGTGTCAAATTCTCATACTGAGGTAACTCGTGTGCCCCATGTAAAGGAAATGCGCGCTTCAGTGCAATCAAGATCGTTTCACGTCATGAGCGCGCACACAAATACCTGACTCTACACATATTCGCTCAACCAATGCCAACACTGCTCTCCATCCTAGGCCTGTGCATCCTTATTTTTTTTTCCAGGCCAGTGAGTGGCACACTGAGAACCTTCAGGGCCAGGAGGAAAAGCCCCCTGCAGAAGTACACCATCCTGTGAGGTGGGGATGCAGCCCCCGCCCCTAATGAGAGACACTAGCCTCTCTTACCCCCAGTGTTAATCACTCTGAGAGATAGCCATTCCTCTTTAAGGGTAGAGGCTAGCATTGTGTCCTGCATGCTTCAAGGTCCCCAGAGAGAGGGGTCTGAGAAAGGCTACTTAGGTCTGGGGAGAGTCCATGTTGTCCTTTGTCCTGCTGATGAGGGTCCTCTAACATAAAGGGACAGATTCACATGAGGTGCTAAAAACACAAACCAGTTTGAACTCCGAATCCCATGACCTCATGGGAATCCAGAGGAGGATACCACCCTGTTAAAAGAGAAAGTGGGCAGGGTGCCAGTCCTCTTGCCTGGCACTGTCTGGGAGGATGCCCAGTACCTCATCCCACAGGGACAGGGGATTGTTCTGCCCTTACACAGAACCAAAAAAGTCTAACACATGACTCAGGCCTAGGAATCTAGAAGTAGAGCATAGCCCCTAAATTCAGATCTGTGCTTTACTGTCAAACAGTCTTAAATCAAAAGACTGAGGTCCTCAGTGACTCCAGGGCACAGCCCAGCATCCAAAGGAATGTTACAATGACCCTTTGTAAATGGGTCTTTGTCCCAGAAAAGGGAATGACTTCTGGCATTCTTTATTAGACAGCAGCCCAGTGTGGGGATGTCACTTGGATGTTTTCAGCAGACAGATCTTCGAGACCCAGCTGGCTCAGGTTTGCTACTGGTGGGACGCAGGGTGAGTCACATACTGAGATGATACTTATGGACATTGCCCTCTTTTCCCATTAGCAGGCTAGTACACCAGGGCTGTGAGATGCAGAGCATGCCTGGGTCCTTGTATTCTGACACACCTAACGGTATTTATAACCAAGACCGGTATGTATAATGAACTCTTCTTTAACTGTTTCCACCCTCAGCTGTCCTTCATACAGGGAACAAATACAGAGAGAGAGAGTGGGGGGGGGGGGGAGGTTTCTTCTCTCTCCTACCCAGGATCCAAATGTTCGTTCCCTCTGGGGTAAGAATCAGAAACTCTTCTCCCACCAGAAAGGCTGAGGACATCACCCCACCTAGACACAGAAGCAGGTTGATGTCCCATGCTCCGGCGAGATAGTGCTCACAGCTGAAACTTGGACTCTCAGGGGCATGAGACACTGGCTGAGGAAGGCTGGACTTCCTCAGAAAACTAGCAGAGTCTAGACACCAGACAGGAAGGAGGAGACTTCAGCAGGTCCTCCCGGACTTTCTAGAGACAGACATAGGCTAGACTTTGGATCTCCATCCCCTAGTTCCTGCTACATTTCTGACCTTGGGTCTGGAGTTTTCTGTCAATTCTGCAAGCTCCTGATAGCCTCTGGTCCACTCCCCTCTGGGTGAATCAACTCGACTTAGAGTCTTTTGTTTGTAACCAAGAGGCTTGGCCTGATGCTGGAAAAGATACAGTCAGGAAGTAAATTACCCAAAATCCACAGAAAAAAAATTTAATGTGTCAACACATTATCACAGGATTAATTAAAATCATGAAGACAGAGCCAAGAGGGGTGGTACATGCCTGGCATCTCAATACCTGGGAGATGGAGGCAGGGAGATTGGGAGTTCAATGTCTTCCTACACCACATAGTAAGTTCGAGGCTAGCCTTGGCTTTATGAGACCCTGTCTAAAAAAAAAAAAAAAGAAAGAAAACATTTTTTTGTTTTTAAATTGGGGGGCATGGGGAACGGGAACCAGAGCTCATGTCAAGAGTAGTATAGTTAATTGAATTCTGATTCATCTGCTTGGAAAAGTGAGCAATCATCAGAATAAAGGGCACAAAGGTAGCAGAAGCAGCGTGCTCACAAGACAGACAGCAAGTGAAAACAAGATACAGACGTGTGCGCGCAAGACACAAAGATGAGCTCTCGGGAGTTAGAACTGCTTTCTGTTTAGGGTTCCATTTCCAGCCTCTGCAACAGTAGGCATTGAGCTAATTTTTAATGAATGAATGAATGAAACATTTGTACACGAGGGGGCGGGGAAAACACATTAACTGCTATTAGTGACAATGAGAGGTGTTAGATTTTTTTTTTTTTGAAGTTACTTTCTTTTCCCTGTTTCCAGCCTTTCCTATCATGTGCTTTTGTTTTCCTGAGAAAAAGAGAGAAAAATAATGTTTTTCTAAACCCAAACCACTGATAGATGACCCAACTTCCCCTAATATTTATGTGCCCTCCCTAGAGACCTAAGATGCAATGGAGCAAGGTGGTAAGGGTAAAGGAACAAATGTTCCCCTTGCCAAGTGGAAATGCTTGAGGAGGCAATCCATTAAAGAAGCCTGGCTCTGCCTCTAGCAAACACCGTCTTCCTGTGGGTAGTGAGCACGAGTGACCTTCACAGCCCACAGCCGGAGCCTGGAACAAGAGAGACGGTCTGGGGAGCAAGAAAGCGTGGCCAGGTGCCCAGGCCAAGCTGACGTCCTTTCTGCCCTCCTCCTTTCCCTCTGCCTGTCATTGCTCTGCCCCACTTGCCTGTCACCAGTCAGGGCGTAATGCGGAGTCTAAACAATGGCAGATTTAATAGCCAGAGGGAGTTCAAAGGGGTTGACTGCCATCAGATTGGCATTCAGCAAAAGCTGCTCCCAACTCAGCAAGTGGGATCCAGTTCCACCCCAGAATGACTAAGCAGGGAAGCCAAAGAGGAGCCAGTCAGCTTGCTGCAGAAGCCAGGAGGTCAGCTTCAGGCAGCCCTGAACTCTCTCAGCAGGGGATAGAAAGGACTGAATCCACCAGGTGAGCGGAGAGGAACTTCAGTGGGCGACAAAATCACTGAGTAGAGCCAGCCGCACACCTGCCAGGACCACCTCCAGACCATCACTACACACACACACACACACACACACACACACACACACACACTCACGCTCTTTAGGATGCAGGGGATCATACAAAGGAAAATGTTGGGTGCAAACAGGGTACCATCCTAAAGGCTCCGATTCGCTATTTCTGTCCCTTTGCTTTCCTGCAGCTGCCACGCCCCCTCATCCTATCAAAACATGCTCTGTCCATCAGGCCCTGCATGGCACATCCCGTAACAGGTCATGCTTAGCATTTGCACGCAGTAATGTGCTAGCCAAGCGCAGTCCCACTCAGTGCTGGCCCCTGCTCTGTCCTCCTCTCCAAGTTCAGCCAGTGCCCTATCTCCTGAGTTCTAGGTCTCAGCTCTGGAGGCTTCCTCCTCCAAGGGTCTGCAGTGTGAGCACCAGATGTCTATGTCCTGATTCTATGGCCCCTCCTCTGAGCAGCCAGGACCAGTCACCCTAGCCCCTCATCAGTATTTAAAGTGGTAACCGCTTCCTGAAGCTACTGCTTGGAGATACCTAAGCTTATTTAACCTTTTGTCTAATAATATGAGTTAGATTAATTAATATATTAACTATTAATATATTAATTAAATTAATTCCCTTTATTAAATTCTCTTAAAATAATAACAACCACTTATCTAAATAATATGTAGATAACCAAATGACTTTCTATAGCAGCATTAATTGGTTGGGTTTTTTTGTTTTGTTTTGTTTTGTTTTGTTTTGTTTGGGGGGGGTTGGGTTAATTTTATTGTATTCAATTTAAATCAAACTCACTTTTATGCTTTAATTTTATAATCATTAAGTATATTGACATTTATGTGATGGTTATTTAATATAGGCTATAATTATCTAAATGTATATGTGTGTGTATGTATATATAGTGTTTTCCTCTTTGGACTCCTACTGATACAGGAGAAACACTTGTGAAAAAGTAAATGTGTCAAGTTGAACTCGCTAGTGAAGACAAGTCTCTGGGGGCTTTGATGGAGGTCCACCTCCTCCTTGCCTGGGGTGGGGAGGAGAGCTTTTCATCCATCATGTTCAAATGACACTTCTCAAGAAACTGTGGTCAAGACCTAATTGGAAGTTACCACCCACTAAGCTGCTTCCGTTAGGTACAGTTGAACAGTACAAGAATACGTTCCTAAATGGCCAGAGTTTCCAGAAGAAAGAACAAGGAGAGAGTTCTGAAGAAAGAGGTCTGCTCAAGAAAAACAAGGCCCAATTGGAGAAGGGATTGCCATAGAGCAATCCACAGAAGGAGCAAGCAATCGAACTGTTCATAAAGACCAAAGGGAGGCCATTGCACTTGAAGTCGGGAGGGGGAAAGACTATTAAAATCACAGGTGGTTGCAATAACCACATATACATTTGGTGCTGAATTTCTAATCCCCATCTCCTTACTTTGGGAGCAATTAGTCTCGGGTGAAAAATTGCACTTGCAGCTAATTGCACCTGCAATTACCTACTTCCGGGTGCAATTAGCCACTTGAACCTAATTCTGAGTGTGCAAGTGTTTAATTGCCTATGTGAGGAGGTGATTCCAGACACAGTTAGTTGTGCCCTCAGTCTGTGCACCTGCAACTAATTGTGACTAATAAAACAAGGCTTCATACAAGTCAGGTTGGAGGCACATATGGTGACCCCATTTGAGAACCCAAGAGTTGGATTGGTTGGGATGATAGAGGAACAAGTGTAGTAAGGGGAATAAAGGGGGCAAATGATTAGAAATTGTCATCGTTCTTCAGATATGTGGTTGTGTCATCCTGTTCCCTTCCAACAGTCCTGTTCCTCCCAGACTATGGAACATCAGGTCCACTGATTGTAGGCCGGTACCCTGCTTTGACTGATACAAGTGTTTGCAGAGATAGTGGTAACTCTTGCTACCACTGGGGAGCATTCATAGGCGCTGGTAAGAAATACGTTCCAGCCACTTCCTCGTTTTTTTGGGGGGGTGAACACTGGTGAAGTTGTTCAAAACACTTAGGTAACAGGTACGTATGTGTGAAACACTCCTACTGCCTATTAACTCATATCTTGAAAACAGAAATTATTAGACAAGTTTCCTGCCTTCAACTTCATATCAATTCTATAAATAATCATTAAGTATCTACTATCTACTTGGTACATCAAAGTGTTCATGGGCTCATTGGGAAAATCTGTTTATTCTGTCTTTTTACAAATATCTATTTATCAAGCCCTCTTGGAACTCACGTTCAAGTGAGGAGCACAGATGTTAAATAACTATTTACACAATTAATGTCCTCATTACAGAGACTGTGAGAGTGCAGGATTAGGGCCTGCCCTGGGCTGAGAGTTTGGACTAGGATTCTCCAAAGAATTGGTGCTTGAACTGATGTTTAAAATGTGAGTAGAAAGAGGGATAGGGACGAGGTCTCCAGACTGAGGAAATGAAGATGCAGAGGCTCTGGGGTAGAAAGGAACACACAAGCCTTGAAAATGAAGAGAAGGTCAAGGTGGTTGGAGTACCATAGGGGGGAAATGACATGAAGCTTAGCCACAAGTGGGAAGACATTCTCTCTCTCTCTTGCTCTCTCTCTCTCTCTCTCTCTCTCTCTCTCTCTCCCTCCCTCCCTCCCTCCTTCCATCCATCCATCCCTTTCTTCCTTCCTTCCTTTTTACATTCTTCTCTCATACAATACATCCCAATAGCAGTTTCCCCTCCCTCCACTCTTCCCAGTCCCCCCCACCTCCCCTCTCCCTCAGATCCACTCCCCCATATCCCCACCCCAGAAAAGAACAGGCCTCCCAGGGACATCAGCTGAACACAGAACAAGATACAGTAAGATCAGGCACAAACCCTCACATCAAGGTGGGATGAGACAACCCAGTAGGAAGAAAAGGGCCCCAAGAGCAGAGGAAGGAATCAGAGACACCCCCACTCCCACTGTCAGGAGTCCCACAAAATCACCGAGCCAACAACATGTATGTAGAAGACCTAGTGCAGACCCATGCAGGCTCAGGCTCCTTGAGTGCCACATCAGTCTCTGTGAGCCCTCATGAGCCCGGCTTAGTTGATCTCTCCCAGTGTTCTCCAGCCCCTTGGCTCCTTCAATTCCTCCTCCCCTTCTCCTGAGGTTCTCTGAGCTCCGAGATCCAAGGGAGGGACTTGATAGAGACCTCCACTCTGGGTTCTCTCTTCCCCTAATGTTGGTTGTGGGTCTCTGCATCCATTCCCATCAGCTACAGGAGGAAGCCTCTCTGATGATGACTGGGCTAGCTAGGTACCTATCTATGAGTAAAGTAGAAGACCATTAGTAATCATTTCATTGATTTGGTGGGGGCAGTCATGTTTGGTTCTGTCCTAGGTATCTCCAGCCTCCAGTTCCTGGTCATTCAGGCAGTATAGGGCATGGACTACCTCTCCTGGTGTGGGCTTCAAATTAGACCAGTCATTGATTGGCCACTCCCACAAGCTCTGAGCCACTGTTGCCCTAGCACATCTTGCAGGCAAGACAAACTGTAGGTCGAAGGTTTTGTGGATGGGTTGGTGTCTGAGTCCCACCCCTAGAAGCCTTGCCTTGTTACAGAAGATGGCCAGTTCAGGCTCCATGTCCTCCATTACTAGGAGTCCTCACTAGGGTCACCTTCATATATCATAAGGAGTTTCCACCTCACTAGGTTTCCACAGAACTCCCTAAATGCCCCCCAATTCTAGTCATCTCTCCCTGTATTCTCTCCCTCCATCCCTTCTCACCCCACCTGATCATTCCTATTCCCATCCCTACCTACCCACATTCTACCTACCTAAAATCTATTCTATTTCCCTTCCCAGGGAGATTCATGCATTCCCCCCTTGAGCTCTCCTTGTTACTTAGCTTCTCTAGGTCTGTGGATTGTAGCATGATTATCCTTTACTTAACAGTTAATATCCACTTATGAGTGATCACATACATGTTTGTCTTTCTGGGTCTGGGTTACCTCACTCAGGATGATTTCTTTCTAATTCCATCCATTTGCCTGCAAATTTCATAATGTCATTTTTTAAAAACAGCTGGGTAATATTCTATTGTGTAAATATACAACATTTTCTTTATTCATTCTTTGGTTGAGGTTTTCAAAAGTATGCAAAACTCAGTGAAGGACCAATGACAGTCCACTTGAATGAAGGGCATCGTGTGGTCTATCAGCCATAGCTAAATGGAAATCTTAGTGTGAGATATTTTTTTTTTGTTAGCTCCCTCTAATTTTACTAAACATTCCTAAGACCCTGGAATAGCCAGGGAAATGAGTTTGAGAACCAAGTTGCAAATCAAACTCTGCCCTAAAGTAGACAAGTGTGAACTTCAGCTTGGGTCCTATAAATTTAGTTGGGGCAAAACTTTTAATACTTGAAAATAAATATCATTATCAAATTGATACTGTTGTAATTGTTATAAGTAACCCAGAACACTCTTGGATCTTCATGAGATGCCTCTTAAGGATAGAAGTAGGAACCCACCTAAGTGTATGCACTGAGTGAGAGAAATGCCATCTTTTCTTGACTGCATGCTCCTGAGCTGATGACCCATGAAGGCAGTCAGGGGCATAGAGTACTGAGGTACATGACCCTCCCAGAACTAAGATTGGACAAGTCAGGAAATGGTCCATGAAGATAAGAAGGGACCTTAAGATTTGGATGGCCCAGACATTGCTTAGGAAGAATGGTGAGAACACACGGGGTGTGTCTATTCTCTGCCAGATGAGGAGTCTCCAGGAGACTAGGGTGGATGGTGTGAAGTGAAAGAGCAGGCCTGGTAGAACATGAACCAAAGCCAGGTGGAAGAAGACTCAGCTGCCAGGCCATCAGTGTTAGGAGTCTCGAGCATCAAATCTGGATTCTCCTTGGACTCGAAACAAAGAGCACAATGACTTGGTTTCTATCAAAAGTGAAAGGTTCTTTGCAAATGAACTCCTTCTGGGGGCGGAGTTATGTCCTTGCCCTGTGTTTCTTCTGTGCTCATTGTCTGTAAGGGTTGGTAATGTGAGAAGTCATCATTGTGAGGACATTCCCTTCCTTTCCCAGCCCCATGACCAGTTTCTGGTCAAGGAGGTGGTTCAGCAAGTTAATCAAGGTTTGGGAAGAGCATTGCTCCCTATCTAGGCTGGCCTTCCTCCTAGAAGGTTCTTTTACTTGTTCTCTTAGCTGGCTTCTCCTCAGCATCAATGCCACGTTCTCAGGCAAGGTTGCTGCTACCACTGAGCACACCAGTTACTATCTCCACACTCTCCTTGACTGGCTGCAGTGTCTTCTCATTCATGAAATAATGCCGTCATTCACTGTCCTTACCTTCGTAAGATGTCGTCTGCAAGAAAATAAAGATTGAGCTTCACATGCTATTGCTTTCATGTCACAGCTCAATAAATAAGTAGTGAATCCTGAATGAATGAATGAATGAGTGAATGAACCAAGCTCCGGGTTATCTTGTCTCACTCTGTCATAGATGAGGAAGTTGGACCCTTTTCCCAGAAAAGAGGAAACAGGAAAGTAACAGAGGCACCTCCACCATGCCAGCTGCTCGTAGAATGCTGTACTTGAATGCGATGTATTCAAATGAAAACTCTGGGGAAACTGTTTCAGAGGGATCCATTTTAAAAAAAAAAAAAAGTGTCTTTTCCACCTGGAGAATTCATCCGAACTTTGAACCAATTTCAAAATCCAGTTCTTTAATGCAGATCTGACAAATTTGAAATCTCTTACACAAAACCATTTTTCATCTAATGTATACCTGGCCTGTACCACAGTTTAAGTTATAGCTTTTTAATGGGGTAAAACACTTCTATAAAAATCATCAATATACCCTAAACCAAAACTGCCTCTCAGAAATCGATGAATTTCAAGCATGGATTCTGTCCCTGAAAATGCCAACCTTGCCATTGGTACCATGGGCACTTCTAAAAAAAAAAAAAACAGCTAAGGAGATATAATGAATAGCTAATGAACCATTTTGTATGCTTATGTGGCTTCTCCAACTGTAAATAAATCAGTATTACAAAATGCATACTTTAGTGGTAAGTTCATAAACAACAACCTTGTTTTCCCATCATGACTTGAGTGCCATTCTTTTTATAACACAACTGAAATTTTTTATAGTTGTTATATATACCCATAACCCAGTGCTTTGAGCAGGCAAGCAACTTACCCCATGTATGAGTTTTTACAATGTCCTTGGGGTATGGAAGTTGTATGGAGTATGTAGGAAAGCCAATGCACTCATCTTCTAGTAACCAAGAGTAGGGTGTGAGAAAAATCAGTAATTAATAGTGTTGTGGAAACTCCCACGACTGCAAGACCAGGAGAAGACTTAATCAAGCACCGTGGGCTAAATGAATAACAGAGGTCTGATGGCTTCTGCCCCATGGGTGCTATAGCTAGGTCATGCTCAGTGGGCCATGGCCCTAGTCCCAGGCTGGGTCAGCCAAAGGCAGTCTGTCTCATTGACTGGAAAATCTCCTCTGTCAATGGAGTGTGTTCACCTGACCCCTGCCAAAGGTTTCAGCTGTCGTTCCACCCACTTCCTCAACTGGAAATGGGGTGACTGCTTCCCCTCCTGCCGGCTCAGAGTCTGCGATCCAAAGCTAGGCCAGTCTATCTTGCTGACTTCCCTTCCAGAAGCCAAATATAACCAGCCCTTTCCCGGCTCACAAAAATTCCAGTCAGACTGCTAGGCACGGTGACGGTGACCAACAGCCCAAGAACCTCTGGCCAACCCTGCCCACAGCCAAAAATAGCAGGCCATTAGGTTAGTACAGGCTGGGAATTTTGTTTTTCCTGTTGGTGAGACTTCATTGGGAGTTCATTTTATATTTTTGTTTTGAATTTTGTTCGGTTTTTGAAAAGTGAATGGGGTAACAAGAATTTGCTACGACAAATTCCCCACGTTAGGCTCGTCATTTTAGCTTGGTCACAGTGGGCCATGACTGGAAAGGTGTTCACCACTTAAAATTTACCACTCATCCACAAAAAGAGAGCTTGACAACTCTGTCCAACATTGCTTCCTACCTGGCCAGGGTTGTGGTGAGACCCACCCCCCTCCCCCCAGACTGTCTCATCCACAGTTCACCTGAAGACAGGCTATGAGCTTAAATGTGGACCTTTCCATGCCTATATCCATAATGTACCTGGACCTTAGACAGGTTCTGTGCTGCCTGGGCAGTCAATGCCCTCTACAAGTACTTAAGTGACTCCTATTATTCATTTAATTAAAAAAAATACCGTCCTCAACAACCAAGCCCACTTCTGATCTGCATAGTGACATGCAAGGCTCTGATTAAGCAGGTTTTTCTGCAGGCCAACAGACACATCTTATTAAGTCTTACCTAGCGGCTGCAGTTAAATTGAAGCATGCTAAAGAGATCTAGGCTGGAGAAGATGATTATCTTCTCTATGCCCTGTTTCCAAATGCGATGAATAATAAACAATTCTGCAAAACTATAACCTTCAATTGTTGGAACATCTTTGTACTTTTGTTCTTCAAAGACAGACTGTTTTCTGGCATGATGTTTCCACCTAAGAAAATAAAAACAGTCCCTCAATTTCTCCATGTGCGAGCATATTGCACAAATATATTTCATTTCTTGTCATGTTGTAGGCTGTCCCAGAATCAATAAATAATTTATGTGTTTAATGCACTTATCAGCTCTCCTGTTTCACAATAACACCTTCTTGAATAAAGGTGTTCAGTCTTGTGGTTTGCACTGCACTGCGAGTGTCACACACACACACACACACACACACACACACACACACAATTTCCTATGTGCTCATGTCAAGATGTCTTCTATATTAACAGAAAACAAGCAGCCTCTCGGGTGTTTCTCCACCATGAAATTAACTTTGCATCTTATCCATCGAATGAGTGAATAGTGATAACAGGTCCCTGCTCTTTGCAGAAGCTAAGAGCTAACCTACACCAAAGGAGAGCTCAAGCTAAAAAAGTTCACATCATATATTTCCTGAAGTTTGTTCCTTTCTCTGTTTTTTTGGTTCGCTGAGTTGTT
>CABHPQ010172847.1:5806-30553 GCA_902168405.1 Peromyscus aztecus
GCCTCGAACTCACAGAGATCCGCCTGCTTCTGCCTCCCCAGTGCTGGCATTAAAGACAGGCACCATCATACCCAGCTATTGAGTTCATTTTGTATTGGCATCTACTACTGGGCATGAGACCTGCCTGCCGCTGAGTGTGGTTTGTATACACATGAGACTCCATCGGAGAAAACTAATTTTTTCTTTGTAAGTGTTCACCAGTGGTGATAGCTTCTGGGTTAGGGATGGGGCCTCCTGTCTCCTTGCTCTCTCAGTGCTGGGACCCTCTCCGTCTGCTTGTGTGGTAGATTACATTGTCGGTTTACATGTGTTGCATGGTCCCTGCATATCTGGCATGAAGCCTAGGTGATCATGATGGATGATCTTTTGGATGTGTGCTTGGATTTGGTTTGTAAGTATTTTGTTGATAATTTCTCCATCTATGTTCATAATGGAAACTGATCTATAATTTTCTTTCTTTGTTGGGTCTTTATGTGAGTTAGTTATCAAGGTAACCAGGTGATAAAAGTAACTGGGCAGTGTTTATTCCGTTTCTGTTTCTCTCTCTCTCTCTCTCTCTCTCTCTCTCTCTCTCTCTCTCTCTCTCTTTCTTGAGATGGGGTCCTGCCATATAGTCCCAGTTCTGTAACTACAAGCACAAAGCGCCCCTCACTGCTTTACAAGACCTCTCCCTCGCTTTTGTGTTGACTTGTTAGCGAGGGTGTTTCCATACAATCATCTGCATGCGTGTGTCTCCTCTAGTAAATCATTTTTGTGTCCTTTCTTCATTAGGAGTTCCTGGTAAAGTAGTTTAGGAGTCCGGGACATGATGCCCTAAGTCCAAAGAAGCATTTTCTTTTAGAATTTCCTAACGAAAATGTTATGAATCTATAAGATAAAATCTTAAACCTGTCACAAATAGAGCAATGCTGTTTGGGGGTGAGAGATGGTTCAGTGGTTAAGTTTGTGCACTGTTCCCATAGGGAACCTGAGGTCATTTCTTATTCAGGCAGCTCACAACCACCTGCGACTCCAGCTCCTAGAGGATCTCAGTACTATATGAGGGAACCTGAACATATGTGCGTGCGCGCGCACACACACACACACACACACACACACACACACAATTAAAAACAGTAAAAATGCTGTTTTAAATAACTATAAAATGACCAACTTTTGCCAAATAAATAGTATATTAATATTAGTACGTTATTTCCAAACCATACTTTTTCCTCTTATGGCTTTTTGAGACAGAGATTAAATAAATATAGACTCAATTCTCTTTCCTACAGCCTTTGCCTGCTGAGCAGTGGTATGACAGGCATGCCCCATCATGCCCAGCTCCTAACCCTAAGTTTTTACTTTAACAATTGTCGAAAGCTTGTTCTTCAGTAGGTGATTTGTGCTTATTTTAAAAAACAAAACAAAACAAAAAAACAAACAAAAAAAGCAGCACACAGCGCCATCTAGTGGTAACAAGAAACACTTCGCCATATTTTTCACTCATTAAAAAAATTTTTCTTTTAGAACTAGCTCAGTAGGTAAAGGGCTTGCCTAATGTGCATGAAACCCTGGGCTCAATGCCCAGCACCACGTGAACCAAGCATCCTGGCACACACCTGTGATCCCAGCACCTGAGAGGCAGAGTCTGGAGAATCAGAAGTCCAAAACTATCTTCAGCCACATACAAATGTGGTGATAGCCTGGGATACACGAAACGCTGTCAGAAATTAATAATAACAATAATAATTTACTGCTACTACTACTACTACTACTATTATTATTATTATTATTATTATTATTGGTTGGAGAAATGGCTTGGGGGTTAGAGCATACACTGGTCTTCCAAAGGACCCAAGTTCAATTCCCTTATCAGGTGCTTCACAACCACATTACTCTATGTGGCACACACACACACACACACATACACACATACACACACATACACACACATGCACACACACATATACACACAAATAAATAAATAAATATTTAAAAATAATGTTTTTAGTTTTAAAATCAATATATTCTATATTCACAAAAAATGGGAAAAACGTCAGAGTTTTTTTTTTGGGGGGGGGGTTCGAGACAGGGTTTCTCTGTGTAGCTTTGGGCCTTTCCTGGAGCTCACTTGGTAGCCCAGGCTGGCCTCGAACTCACAGAGATCCGCCTGGCTCTGCCTCCCGAGTGCTGGGATTAAAGGCGTGCGCCACCAACGCCCGGCTTACGTCAGAGTTTTAATAGGCCTGTCATGTGAGATAAAATGTGTGTGTATGTGTGGTACTGGGATTGAATTTAGGGCTTTCTGCATGCTAGGCAAGCACTCTCCCACTAGGCTGTGTTCCCAGCTCATACAGGCTGTATCTTTTGTTTTGTTTGTAGCTGTGGCTAGCCTGAAACTTGCTTGGTAGACTACTAGACTGGAATTTGTGTTGTCCCTTTCTCTCAACACACACACACACACACACACACACACACACACACACACACAAACCTAAGGATAAAGCTCCCCACCCCCACCCCTCGAGACAGGGTCTCACTATGGCTGTCCTGGAATTTCCTCGAGAGACCAGCCTGGCCTCGAACTCAGAGATACTCCTGCCTCTGCTTCCCGACTGCCGGGATTAAAGACGTTGACCGTTATTGCCTGTCTGTAGATAAAACATTTAAAATGACTCGGTCATAACAGCTACAAGAACTCTTGACTCCCGTGTGACTCTCAATCTTTTCTTCTCCCCACCCCCCGCCTTATTTAACTCTAGAATAACAGCATCCCTAAGGCACCAAGGACCACAGGTGTCACCATTACCCAATACTGGGACACACTCTTTATCCAGAGGTTTGTGGGCAGGCAGGATGAAACTGTAGCCTCTGGTTTGTGTGTCTGTATACACGCATGCTCACATCACATATATACAGGTACCCACCGAGGACAAAAGAGGGCAGCAGATCTGTGGGCGCTAGAGTTACAAGCAGCCGTGAGCAACCAGACTTGGATGCTGAGAACCAAGCTCAAGTCCTCCGAGAGAGCAACAAGCACTTGTAATCTCTGAACCTCTCTCCAGCCCCTCCAGCCGCGATTCGTTCCTTTTGCTTAGATATTCAGTGTTGTTCCCGACTTTGAATCCGGGAAAGAATGCTTGAATTAAGAACGTGGAGAACAGCAACAGAAAACCACAGTTGCGGTGCCCTGAATCTACTCAATGTACACACGTGAGACCTGTGGATGTCGCTGTGAACACACAGCTTATTCGTACAGCTTCGTCTCACTTGTGCAGGTGATAGTTTTCTCCCCACAATCCCTTTTGAAGCTGCATTGTTTTAGTTTATATGTCTAAGTCTTTCTGTGTCTCAATTTCATCATCGTTTTCTTTCCAACGGAACTGGGAACTCTTCAAGGGAAACTGCATCTCGGATCTGTTCTGACAGACCCCCCAAGAGTGTCATATTATGAGCATGTGTGTGAACTGTATGGTGGAGCTTGCTGGTGAGTGACTACGGAGACCCAGCGTCTCTGGCAAACTCGAATGTACAAAGTGCAGCGGAGTCTGGGTAAGTAACTTTTGATGATTGTTATAACAAAGGTCAAGAAACTGTTGCCTCAGATCTGTGTTTACCCTTGAGCAATGATTTCAAAGGAACACACACACACACACACACACACACACACACACACACACACACACAATCTGCTCGAAAGTTCCTCAAATTTGTATGCTCTCCAATTTCTAATTCATATTTTGGGAAGGGATTCCCTTTGGGGAATTACATAATCATAACTTGTTTTTTGACAGAGAGGAACAAAACTAATGAAAATTTTTCCCAGAAAATTTTAAAAGAGGAGAGCAAACTGGGGGTGTAGGTCTAGTGCTTGCCAAGCATGCCTGAGATCCTGGATTCAGTCCCGAGTACTGTAAACCAATGTGTTTAACTTTATAACTATTATTAGCCATTATTAACATACTACAATGAATAAAACTCACCAGCCACCTACATTTAACTATTTCTATAATAACTCTTATTAGCTAATACTAACATTCTCCTTCATCTAACCATATTCCTTTTTTTGTTTGTTCATTTGAGACAAGGTGTCTCTACATAGCCCTGGATGTCCTGGAACTCACTATGTAGATCATGCTGCTTTCAAACTCACAGACACCTGCCTGCCTCTGCCTCCTGAGTGTTGGGACTAAAGGCATATGCCACCATGCCTGACTCTAACCATGTTTCTGAACCACTGTAAATAAATTGTAGGTTGTCATGACATCTTGCCTCTAAATACTTCCTCCATCTTCTTTTAAGAACAGGTGTGCCAGGCGATGATGGCACACACCTTTAATCCCAGCACTCGGGAGGCAGAGCCAGGCAGATCTCTGTGAGTTTGAGGCCAGCCTGGTCTACAGAGCAAGATCCAGGACAGGCTCCAAAACTACACAGAGAAACCCTGTCTCAAAAAACAAAAAACAAAAACAAACAAACAAAAACAAACAAAACAAAAAGAACAGGGTTTCTTCAAAGCCTCATTGTTATACCTAAGAAAATTAACAACACCTTAATTTCCAGCTCAAACACAAATGTCTATAATTGTCCCAAGGGTGTGTATTACAGATGTTTTAAAAATCATGATCTAGTCAATATTTATATTCACACACTATAGTTGATTAAGCTGTCATTAATGCTCTCAGGTATTGGGCACTTACAATGTTCCAAAGTGCATGGCTCACGGCTAACCTGTTTGTCATGAGAAGATTGGAGACGTGTCTTGTTGTAATATAAAACGCTGGCAACGTGAAGTGTTCATCTCTGAATACTTTGATATATCTTAATGATCTGCCATTACAGTCACAAAACCTTGAGAGGGTATGTTTTTCCAATGGGGAGAAGCTATATGGAAGTGTGATGGGAAGGTCCCTGAGTTATGGGACAATGTACCAAAACAGCCTCACTGACTTCTCCAGACATTTAAGTGAGTAAGTTTGAAAAGTCCAGCATTAGCTTTCTAAAGCTAAGGGTGCAGGATAGCAAACCCAGTTTATGTTGATTGTACACATGTATTGTGTTCATTGTACATGTGTGTGAGTGCACGTATGCATGCATGTGTGTGCGGTAAGCATGCTCTTTACTGTAAGTATGTAGACCACTGAGTTGACGTTGGGTCAGATATCTTCCTCCATCACGTTCCACCTTACTTATTTATTTGTTGAGGTTTTGAGAAAGAGTCTGCCATTGGTCCTAGAGATAGATTGGTAGCTACAAGCCCTGGGACCCACCTTAGTGCCTCCCTGATACTGGTATTGCGGGCTCACCCTGCTACACCCAGCTTTATGAGGTTGTTACAGATGGGAACTCAGGAACTTTACTGCCCTAGTCATCATTCCGGTCCAACATTTTGTTCCAACATCTTACATGGCTCTTACCATCAAGGGAAAAAGAGTCTCCTAACTGTCTTGTTTGGCTATGGGATATATTAAATTTAGACACCAAACTAGCCAGTACCAGCACCAAACACTGGATTTAGTATCCAGACAATTTCTCTTGTCTTTTCTTGGGTCAAGAATTTTAAGAGCCTACACCCACATAAAGATATAAATATAAACAGCAATTATATTTGAACCTTATCGATCTCTGACAAGATGTCACAAGTGAATATTCTTTTGGGGGTGACACAGAGCCACACTTGCACCAAATTTTGATTCTTAGGTTGATACTCTGGTGGGAATGTAGTCCCTCATGTCATTTACTGGCCTGAAGTGTTTCTGATTTTTTTTGTCAGTTTTCTGTGGATTATAAGAAACACATTTGTATTTTAGAAGAGACAGATGATTGAGGAAAATGATTTTTAAATTACAAATATCATTTCCATGACACATAAGGGGAGAATCTCAACTCGGAGTTTCCATGCTAAACCCTGATTGCAGCAGTCTTGCACAGACGTTTACAGGGCTGCCATCCAACTCTTAGCTCAAATGTTTAAATATTCACCCAACTTTGCTGTCATCTGCCAGTGTCTGAGTTACCTTTCTGCTGCCGTGACAAAACACCATGGCCAAGGCAACTTCTAAAAGAAAGCATTTGATTTGGAGCTGACGATTCCAGAGAGTGAGTCCATGACCACCATGATGGGTAGCTTGGCAGCAGGCAGCAGGCTTGGCACTGGATCGGTAGCTCAGAGCTGACATTTGGAGACAACCATGAGGGAGAGAGATAGAGATAGAGATAGAGATAGAGATAGAGATAGAGATAGAGAGAGAGAGAGAGAGAGAGAGAGAGAGAGAGAGAGCTAAGAGAGCGAGCTAACTGGGAATGGCATAGGCTTTTGAAACCTCAAAGCCCCCCCACCAAAGTAACACCCCTCCTCTGACAAGGCCACCCCTCCTAATCCTTTCCAAACAGTTCCACCAACTGGGGGCCTAGTATTCTAACATATGAGCCTGTGGGGGCCAGTCTCCTTCAAACAACCACAGTCAGGCTTTAAGGTAAACAATGAAGTCATTCACCATATTCAATTCACCATATTCATACTTTTTTATAATTCATCGTGGGTTTTTTGTTGTTGTTGTTGTTGTTGTTCTTTATGGAGTTAAACCTGAATTCAAAGAAGTGACTTCTAGCATCTTCCCCTAAGCTAGTATACATCTACTCGAAAGAGCAGTCACTACCCAAAAGAGTGTTACTGATTGCACAAAATGTCCAGAACTTTTTAAAAACAAGCAAATGATAACAGATACCTGGGCTTGTCACCTGCCTGTGGCAAACGAACAAACGAACCCCAAACTTGATAGCACCGAATCTTTCTCCTTTTCTTTATTTAATCACATACACAGAAAGTAAAGAGGCCAGTGGGCATGGTGGGGCACACCTTCAATCCCAGCATTGGGGAGGCAGAGGCAGGGGGATCTCTCTGAGTTCAAGGCCAGCCTGTCTACAGAGTGAGTTCCAGGACAGCCAGAGCTACACAGAGAAACCCTGTCTTGGAAAAAAAAAAAAAAAAAAAAGGAAAAAAAAGTAAAGAAAAGAAAAAGAAAAAGGGTCAATTCTCTTGGGTGAGGTAGACCAGGATGCAGGTTGGATGAGGCTTTGGTAAGAGCATCATTTTTTCCTGTCAGAATCTGGCCTCCGTTACCCAAGTACTTTTTCCTCTGGACCATGATGTGGTCACTAACTAAAACACTAACTTGGTCTAGGATCATAGCACAGTGGTTATCCAGCAGACGTAAGGCCCTGGATTCAGTCCACTAAAACAAAACCAAACAGCAAAATAAAGAAAAGGCTCAAAGGTTGTGTGAGACCAAAACAGGGAAAACATACCATGCAGGTTAAGGGTTTGCAATTAAGACAATCAAGAATAAGCTTGTTCTGTGTTTGTTTGACTCATCTGTACAGATGTGCTCGATCATTTGGGCGGGAGGTACGTGGGCAGGAAATGCGTCAGGATGTGTGCTTGCCCCTGATTGGTGTAGGTGGGAGGTGCACAGGCAGGAACTATGCCAGTTGCCCCTGATTAGACCTGAAGGGAAATATGGTAGCCCCATGGCTTTGTCTTTTTAAGTCCCTTTAGAAACATGACTCATGCCAGGTGGTGGTGGCACACGCCTTTAATTCCAGCACTCAGGAGGCAGAGCCAGGCGGATCTCTGTGAGTTCGAGGCCAGCCTGGTCTACAGAGTGAGATCCAGGATAGGTACCAAAACTACACAGAGAAACCCTGTCTCGAAAAAACAAAAACAACAACAAAAAAACCCAAAAAGCCATAACTCATGGCCATTTCCTGGGAATCCCAGGATGGTCCTGGCCAGAGCCCATCCTCTTGGCCAGTATTTAATTACAGCTTGCTTCAAAATTTGGCTTAAACTTGTGGCAGTCATTTTATTCTCCCCCTGTGGGATTAACACCAGAAATGTCCTTGGGCCACTTGGCAGCCTGTTCCTCTCCACAGGCCAGAGATGCCAGAACTATTTAGGGGCTCTGATCCCTGATCTGGTCCCTAAATGATTTTAGAGCAATTAGACCTCTTTATAAGGGGTAGAGCAACAGTAAAGGCCCATTAAGAAAAAAAAAGCTCCTGGGGGGCTGGAGAGATGAGTCAATGGTTAAGAGCACTGGCTGCTTGTCTAGAGGATCCAAGTTCAATTCCCAGCACCCACATGGCAGCTCACAACTGCCTGTAACTCCAGTTCCAAAGGATTTGACACCCTCACACAGACATACATGCAGGCAAAATACCAATGAACATAAAATAAGAATAAATAAATCATTAAAAAAAATCTGGTGATAGTGGCACATGCCTTTAATCCCACCACTCCGGAGGCAGAGGCAGATAGATCTCTGTGAGTTTGAGGCCAGCCTGGTCTACATATCTGGTTCTGGGACAGCCAGGGCTACACAGAGAAACTCTCTCTCAAAAAAAAAAAAATCAAGAAAGAAATGAAAAAAACTCTTGGTCAAGATAATAGAGTACCTGGCCTGGGCGGAGGCCTAAGATTCCCACTTGGGCCAGGTCAATCACCTGGGCAAAGGACCACCCTCAGGAAGGCAGGTTCACCTTAAGTCAAGCTAAAGAGATGGGCGGAATAATTATCCCTTTAATAAGACACTGCTCTTCCCTGGATTCCCACCTCCAGTTCAGCTTCACCGAGTGCAGCTGGCCTAAGAGTGCCCACCTGACTTCTCTATCTATGCTCTCACATGCTTTCCTAACTAGACTCTGGGCTTCCTCAACATTTTCAGCCTCACTGTCTCTCTAAAGCTCCCTACCATAAGACTACTCATCTACCATTGCAAGAACTCCGGAGACCCCAACCCAATCACCACACGCAGAGCAGCACTGGATGCAACAAGCAAGAGGATTTTTATTGTTACACAGGCACTTGCGGGCTCTCAGCAGCTCAGGCTAGCTGATCTCAGCAGCTCAAGCTAACTGATCTCAGCAGCTCAGGCTAGCTGATCGTACAGGGCGGCAACAACATGGGGATTTTTATAGGGGAAACAGCACTGGGCAGAGGGTGGAGCATAGTAACAGGCATCTCATTGGTGCATTCAAATGGGGCCAGGGGTGAACCTGAGGGCGCTGCTGTTTGCCCAGACCCAGTTCTCAGAAAAACCTACAAAGTTGCAATTTGCAGGGGCGGTCGGCGGAGAAGGCGAGGTTAGCACGCCCTGACCTCTGTGTCCCCCCCTGTTTTTCTCGACTGTTCTCTTACTAGGCGGCTACCTGGCAGCTAGTGACCTGTCCTTAGTTTGACCTTAACTGAAATGGAGAATAGCATCTATCAACCTTGTAAAACTGGGGGGGGGGGTGGTCTTTCATCCCTCCCTTTTTCTTGTTCATGGGTAGAATCTTATATCCATTCATCTCGTTCTCTCATCAAATCTGCCTGATAGTCAGTTGGTTTAAGGAGCTGGTATTGCTGGCTTAGGACTAGTGTCTGGACAACCAACACACAGTCCTTTACAAACTGGATCAGCCTATTTAAGATGCACGGGCCAAAGGTCAAGATAAGCGACAACAAAATCAGGGGTCCAGCTAAAGTGGAAATCAGGGTAGTAAACCAAGGGGATCTGTTAAACCAGCTCTCAAACCAGCCTTGCTGGGTTTCAAACTCCCATCTTCGTTGGGCTAGCCTTTCCCTAAGTTTCTCCATAGATTCTCACACTACCCCTGTATGATCAGCATAAAAACAACATTCTTCTTTTAGGGCAGCACATAACTCACCTTCTTTTAAGAACATTAAATCTAACCCCCTCCTGTTTTGTAACACCACCTCTGAGAGGGAAGTAAGGGATTTCTCTAAGGCAGTAATAGACTTTTTTATAGCCTCCAGATCATTAGTCATAGCCATCTGGAGTTGCATAAGGTGACTATTCTGTACCAAGGCTGTGGTCCCTGTCCCAATTCCTGCGGCAATTCTGCCGACCCCCAGCAGGAGGGCTATGGTCATGGAAATGGGCTCTCTCCGGTATCTGTCTCTATATTCAAAAAATGACATGACTGTTTCTCCTTCATGATAGGTGACACAAGGCCATAATTGGACTAGGACACAATACTCATATGATTGGTTAAAGACGGAAGCCGACACACAGGGAGTCAGTCCAGTATTACATGCCCAGAGAGTTCCATTGGGAGCCTCTAAGTAATAGCTCTCCATGGGGACGGTAGTAGTCTGATTACAAAGGGGCTTGTACTTAACGGCTGGGGTCCCTAAGCAGAGCCCCTGCCCTGTTACTTCAGGTAGGGTTAACTGGTGGGCGGATATGGAGCATCTTGGACTGGGGGAAGTAACATTGGATATGTTGGCATTCAGGGCGATTCCTTCATAATAGGAGGGTTGGAGGTTAAACAAAGCCAGCATTCTTTAGTCTTATTTGGATTGGTAGCATTTAGAGCATGATAGGCCCCCCAAACTAAGTCAAGTAGCCAGTCCCCTGTCCCAGCAGCGTAGGTGGGAGAAAAGGCATTCTGTGGGCTAGCACTCTGGGGACTTTTTTTTGATGTAAGGGTGCTACTCTCGGGTTTGAGTACTAGTCGGGACTTGTCAACCTTTACCGTCGGGGCCTTCTGTTCTGGGAGCACCGGATTTGGGCCTACAGAGAGTGTGTAAGAGTTTTCTATTTTTAGCCTAATTTTGAAAATCACTCCCTTATCTTCTCCTGATAGGTACCATCGTAGGCCCCAGCTCCTCCCTGTAGGCCAATCTCTAAAGGCCTTGCCCTGGGGGGTAAAAGATATGTTCAGGGGCAAAGATAACCCCAGCACCTGACGTTGTCCTTCCTCAGAAAAATAGCAACCAGATTTAGCATAGCCTCAGTCGACTGTAATTAGATCCCATGATGAGGAGGGCTTCCAATATGCGGCTCCTGTAGTCTCACATCCCCATTGTTTACAGAAAAACTCCTCATAATCCCCACATCTGGATGCAACGGCTCGATTTCTACCATCTTTTGGACATACATAAAAATCAGACTGGGCTAGAAGGCACCTGGCGGTGGGGCTGCTGCATCCAGGAATTGCAGTCTGGGGCAGCCTGGTATCGGTGACTAGGCGTGACATTACGGGAGAGGAATCCTGCCCTGTTGGTATCTGGACAGAGTCGACTGTAGCTATGTCCCAGGCATCGAGCCCCGCCGCCAGCTGGCAGAAGTCAGGGGTGAGGTTAGGCCACCAGGAGTTGGGGATGTGGGAACCAGTGGTCTCCCATACCACCTCCCCGGTTTGGGGCTGAATCTGCCAGGTGAGTGTCTTAACCTGATGGGGACTGGCAGCAACTAGGCTGGGCGTAGTCAATAACCCAAATATTATTATCAATATTGTCTTAGGAGTCTTAACTTTAGCAGGTTGTTGGAACGCTGGAGTAGCCATTCGAATGCCTCGACCCGATGCCGGTCCCGGTCCTCTGGCAGAGTTCCTGCGGGCTTGACGTGGGATGCGTGGACCCAAGTGGCTATCCCGTCTACCTTCAGGGCGGTGGTTAGGAGGATGATGTAAGGTCCTTTCCAGTGGGGTTCTAAATTCTTAGTCCAATGTCTGCGGACCCAGACAGTGTCCCCGATCTGGTAGGAGTGGGGCACAGTCGGCCGTTGGAGTCCCTCCTTATAAGCGGCAGCAAGAGGTCTCCAGACTTCTTCCTGGACTAGCTGCAAAGCTTGTAGGTGTGCTTGCAGGGTAGGATCGACAGTGGTTCCATTATCATAAAAGGTAATGGCAGGGGGAGAGGAACCATAGAGGATTTCCAACAGCGTCAAGCCAAACCATCCCGGGGTGTTCCGGGCCCGATAGAGAGTTAGAGGCAACATTAATACCCAATCTCTAGCGCCAGCTTCCAGCATTAATTTGGTCAGGGTCTCCTTAATTGTTCTATTAGCTCTTTCTACCTGTCCTGAACTTTGGGGCCGATAAGCACAATGTAATTTCCAATTAACCCCCAATATCTTGGCCACCTGCTGACTTACCTGGGAGACAAAGGCTGGCCCGTTATCTGACCCTATTACCTTTGGCATTTCATACCGGGGGAAGATGTCCTCCAGGAGCTTCTTAGTCTCAACCTGGGCGGTTTCATGTTTGGTGGGGTAAGCTTCCATCCATCCAGAGAAGGTGTCCACGAATACTAATAGGTACTTATATCTATACATCCCCGGCTATACCTCGGTAAAATCCACTTCCCAGTGGGTTCCGGGCCGATGTCCCCTCACCCGCATTCCCTGGTTGATTTGGGTTCTCCCCGAGTTAACTTGTGCGCAGGCCTGGCAGCTTGCAATGGCTCGTTGCAAGAGTGCTCTTTTCTCTGGAATATAATATTTTGATTGGTCCAGTAACGTATTCATCTTCTTAGTTCCTAGGTGAGTCAATTTGTGCAAGGAGTCAATCATCTGTTTAGCCATTTGCTTGGGGAGCATAGTCTGATTTTGGAATACCCATTTGCTTGAACTGGAATCATAGGTGGCTCCAATTCTCTGAATGTGGTCTAAGTCTTTTTCACTATAATTCCATTTGTCTTCCTCATCAGCCCCTGACTTCCTCCGCAAGGTTAGTGCAGGAAGTATAGATGTTTCCAAGACTGCCTGCTTGGCAACCTCATCGGTCATCCGGTTTCCCCGGGCTTCTAAATGGTCCCCCTTTTGGTGTCCCAGACAGTGTATGATACTTAATCTTTTAGGGAGGAACAATGCTTTTAGTAAAGTCATTATTTCTGCTTTATTTTTGACTTCTTTCCCTTCTGAAGCCAACAGCCCTCTCCTCTTATATATTTCTCCATGGATGTGGGCAGTGGCAAAAGCATAACGACTGTCAGTATAGACATTCAGGGTCTTACCTGCTGCCAGTTTCAGTGCCTGGGTGAGGGCGATGAGCTCTGCCTGTTGGGCTGAAGTTCCCGGGGGCAGCGTGCTCGCCCAGATTACCTTAGTCCCGTCTACCACAGCTGCTCCGGCTTTCCTCTCTCCCTGGTGCAAATAGCTGCTTCCGTCAGTGAACCAGGTTAATTCAGCTCCTGGCTGAGGTTGATCAGTTAGGTCTGGCCGGGTCCCGTGAGCCTCAGCCAGTATCTGGTGACAGTCATGAAGTACCGCCTCATCCGGTTCGGGCAACAGAGTGGCTGGATTCAGGGATGTGGCCGGGCCAAAGTGGACACGGTCTGTGTCCAGCAGGAGGGACTGGTAATGAGTCATACGAGCATTTGAGAGCCACCGGTGTAGTCGTATTGAAGAAGAAACACAAAGCCAAGGTAAAGAGAATAACCCAAGAGGTCAGAGCTAAGAGCCTTACCCGCTTGCCGTTGGCTAGCCTCTTTCGCCAAAGCAACCTCTCCGAGAAAAAGGGAGGTATTTCCTGTGGGTTGTCTTTAAATAGAATTCTGTTCTGCCTTCTCATTGGTCATAAACCCAACCACCTGACTGCCTCATCACTACTTGTTCGCCAGACTCTGGCTATGGCTTGCTAATATCTCTGACCCCTAGGCAACTTTATTTATTAACATATAACATTTTGGTATAAAAGAAAATATCACCATACACCAGTCAGGTGGTTGTCTCATGATGGATTCTACAGCATGGGGAGCAATAACAGTCAATGGCTGTCCCAGAGTAAGTCTCCCAGCATCTTTTGTTAGGACTGCTATCGCGGCTACCATTCTCAAGCATGGCGGCCATCCCGAAGCCACAGGGTCCAGTTTCTTGGATAGATATGCTGTGGGCCTTCTCCAAGGTCCCAGTCTTTGAGTTAGGACCCCTTTAGCAAAGCCTCGTTTTTCATCAACGAACAGTTCGAAAGGCTTAGTAAGGTCGGGGAGCCCAAGTGCTGGGGCGGACAGTAGGGCCCGCTTTAGGGCGTCAAAGGCCCCTTGGTGTTCCTTTGTCCATACAAAGAAAGTCTTTTCCTTTGTGAAAGCAACCTCCGCAAACCCGGGTATCCAAAGTCTACTGAAACCAGCTGTTCCCAGAAACTCCCGGAGCTGCTTGGGGTTCTGGGGAACTGGCAAACGGGCTATGGTTTCTTTTCTCGCTGGCGTAAGCCACCTCTGTCCATCTTTTAACTGATATCCCAGGTATGTGACCTCTGATTGACAAATCTGCGCCTTTTTGGCGGATGCTCTGTATCCCAGCCCCCCCAAGGTCTGCAGCAGGGCCCTTGTACCTCGGATGCATCCCTCTGGGTCCTTGGCTGCCAAGAGCAGGTCATCAACATACTGCAGCAAGATGAGATCTGGGTGATGTTTCCGAAACGGTGCCAGATCTTGGTGGAGGTCTTCGTCAAACAGCGTTGTGCTGTTTTTGAACCCCTGGGGTAGTCTAGTCCAAGTCAATTGTCCTGACAGTCCCTCTTCGGGGTCTCGCCATTCAAAAGCGAACAGGGGCTGACTGATGGGGCTGAGTCTTAAGCAGAAAAAAGCATCCTTTAAATCTAGGACGGTATACCAAGTATGGGTGGGTGGCAGTGAACTCAGGAGGTTATAGGGGTTAGGCACAGTAGGATGTATGTCCTCTATTCTCTTATTGACCTGTCTGAGATCCTGCATGGGCCGGTAGTCCTCTGTCCCTGGTTTCTTGACGGGCAGGAGAGGGGTGTTCCAGGGTGACTGGCAGGGCGTTAAGATCCCCTGATCCAGGGGTCTCTTGATGTTGGGTTTGATGCCCTCATATGCTTCCTGAGACATGCGATATTGTTTGATTGATACAGGGGTAGCAAGGGCCTTTAGGGGGATCACAAGAGGCGCCTGTTGTATTGCTAGTCCCATACCTCCAGTCTCGGCCCACGATTGTGGGAAGGCCTCAAGCCATTCGGGCTCCATAGAGCGTTGAGCAGACTGCTCAAAGAGTTTGTATTCGTCCTCTAGGCCCAGTGTAAGGACGTGTATGGGCTCTCCCTTGGGTCCAGAGACCGAGGCCCCTTCCTTCTCAAAATGGATCTGAGCTCGAAGCTTGGTTAAGAGATCTCTTCCCAATAATGGATAGGGACACTCTGGAACTAACAGGAAGGAGTGGGTCACCTTACCGGTTGACAGGAGTACTTTTCTTCTGGTGGTCCATCGGTACTGGCGGCTTCCAGTGGCTCCTTGGACCCACGCTGTCCGGCTGCTGAGTGGCCCTGACGTCTGTGTCAGAACCAAGTGTTGAGCTCCTGTGTCCACTAGGAAGGTGACTGGCTGCCCCCCTACTTCAAGGGTTATCCTGGGCTCGGGGGTGGGGGGGGGCTCCTGGCCCCGACCTCCCTAATCCTCATCCGAGGCGAGGAACTGGGTGGTAGGTTTCTTCTTGGGTCTCTTTGGGCAGTCTCTGACCCAATGTCCTTTTTCCTTGCAGTAGGCACATTGGTCGTGGTCTACCCGTGGCCGCCTAAAGTCTCCCCTCCTACCTGGTCTCCCTGTACTGTCCTGGCCTACCTTCTGGCTGGACTGGGTTACGGTGGCCAAGATGTGGCTAATCTCTCTATCTCTCTTATGATCTGATTCTCTCTGTCTCTTGGCTATCCCTTGGAGCAGTTTATCATCTCCCTCTTCCTGCAACTTTCTGAGCCGCTCTTCCTTCTCTTCCTGAGTTTCTCGCTTATTAAAAATCTTTTCAGCCTCCTTTAACAGATCTGACAAAGCATAGTCTTGCAGGTTCTCTAATCTCTGTAGCTTTCCCCTAATATCCGGGGCTGACTGCCAAATGAAGGCTACCGCGACATTACCCCGTTGTTCAGGGCTATCAGGATCAAACGGGGTAAATCTCCAGTATGCCTCCTTTAGTCTCTCTAGAAAGGCAGTAGGAGATTCCTCATTTCCCTGAGTCACTGATCTTACCTTAACCAAATTGGTGGGACGTCGTCCTGCACTGCGGAGACCGGCTAGAAGTGTCTGGCGACAGAGACGCAAGTGGTCCCTACCATTAGGGGTGTTAAAGTCCCAATTGGGGCGGGTCAAAGGAAAAACTGCCTCAATCAGGTTGGGGAGCTGAGTAGGCTGACCATCATCCCCTAGAACATGTTTCCGGGCCTCTAAGAGGACCTTCTGTCTCTCCTCTGAAGTGAGGAGGGCCTGAAGGAGCTGCTGACAGTCGGCCCACGTGGGCTCGTGAGTCACCAGGATAGACTCAATCAGGGAAGTAAGGGCTACGGGATCATCAGAAAAGGAAGGATTATGAGTCTTCCAATTGTAAAGGTCAGAGGCGGAGAACGGCCAGTATTGCAACGGGCCGTCCGGTCCTCCCGTTTGCCTTAAAGGCAGGACTCTCGAGGTCTCTCCCAGGGGCTGTGCAGGGTCCCGCCTCCCCCGGAGCCTCCCAGCCATAGGTGACGGTGCAGGGAGTTCCGGCGGCGGCATTTCGTCACCTTCGGAACTTTCCGGCTCCTTTTGCACGGCCACCCCTCCCCTGCTCCTCTGAACCTCTCCTCTCTGTCCTGTAGGCTGGTATGGGGGTGGATCTTCAGTCAGCAAGTCTATCAATGGAGACTCATCAGGGGGAAGGACCTTCGGCTGTGTCGGGGCCGACGAGCCCTTCCGAAGAACTGGGTATAAGGGGGGGGGTTTGGAAGTTGCTTCAGGCAGAGAGGGAGAAAGAGGGAGTGGAACTGAGGGTCCCCTAGGTTTAGTTGAGGGAGGAATAAAAGGTGCCACCCAGGGTGGGGGGGTCTTAGGCCAGATTACCCCAAATGACAATATAGGGGACCTGGTCCGGATGCCCGTGGGGTCCAGGCTGGAGGACCCAATCCATAACCTGCGAAATAAGGGCTCGGTCAAAAGTGCCATCCCGGTGCCAACCGACATTGAAAGTCGGCCATTCAGACGAGCAGAAAGTAATCCATTTTTTCTTCCGGACCTCAACCAACTGATTGTGGGCCCGCTTCTGGACTTCCTTCCAGTGATCTAGAGTCAAACTTAGAGGGGTGGTAACGGATTGTCCCATGGCCTCTTCTGAAAGCAGGTAAAGGCCAATGAGAATGAAACACAGAACGAACAAGAGACAAACAGAGACACACGCTGCGCAGCTTCAGCAAAAAACCGAAAGTACAGATTCTCATGGCTGGGGGGAGGGACTCGAACCCTCTTCGGCCAAAAGGACCACGTATCCCTCAGACACGGGCGGGGCCCCTCTGATCCCTGGGTCGTCTCCCAGGGTGGCAGGGGAGAAGTCTGAGTTCGTCAACTCCTTCTCGGGCTGCCCAGATATTCAGACGCTGCGCTAGCAAATGAGGACACAGACAGACACGCCGGCTAGACAGATAGACAAATGGATGAGACGTCTCATTACCTCCAGGTGGGTCTGCGAGAATCCTGGGGTCGGGGGTCGATCTCGGTGGAACCTCCAAAATGAAAGAACTCCGGAGACCCCAACCCAATCACCACACGCAGAGCAGCACTGGATGCAACAAGCAAGAGGATTTTTATTGTTACACAGGCGCCTGCGGGCTCTCAGCAGCTCAAGCTAGCTGATCTCAGCAGCTCAGGCTAACTGATCTCAGCAGCTCAGGCTAGCTGATCGTACAGGGCGGCAACAACACGGGGGTTTTTATAGGGGAAACAGCATTGTGCAAAAGGGTGGAGCATAGTAACAGGCATCTCATTGGTGCATTCAAATGGGGTCAGGGGTGAACCTGAGGGTGCCGCTGTTTGCCCAGACCCAGTTCTCAGAAAAACCTACAAAGTTGCAATTTGCAGGGGCGGTTGGCAGAGAAGGCGAGGTTAGCATGCCCTGACCTCTGTGTCCCCCCTTGTTTTTCTCGACTGTTCTCTTACTAGGCGGCCACCTGGCAGCTAGTGACCTGTCCTTAGTTTGACCTTAACTGAAATGGAGAATAGCATCTATCAACCTTGTAAAGCTGGGGGGGTCTTTCACCATCTATCACCTCCATGGCATGGCTTTTTTCCTCTCCTCCAATCTTCTTTCCCCAGCAGCTGCCAAGATTTACAGCCTGCCTGCCCTGGTGTTTTTGTTTTTGTTGTTGTTGCTTTTGTTTGGTTTTATTTTGTTTTGTTTCTTTTGAACATTAACAAAATTCCCCTCAAGCTTCAGAAGAAAATGAGGAGGAGGAAGAGGGAAGGCCTCCTAGCACAAGGTCCCTGGGTCTAAGGAATGTAGAACAGAGGAGTCTAGAATAGCTCTCAGTGGATCCTTTGGTGGAATTTCCTGAGGGTTAGGAGAGGAGTGAGCCAGGCTCACCCAGCTTTCTCTGGCTTACATTTAGCAACATTATTTCTTCTTTCTATATGTAGGATACCTCTACTGTCTAAACTTTGAGCATCCCAAATTATGAGTTAAATAAACTTCTTTTTCCTCATCAGTACCCTGCCTGGTGTGCTTTATGAAACTCATGAAAACTGACTAATACACATGTCTTCAAAATATTTTAAATACTTCTAGAGTAGACGATAAATGTCAGGACAATCAGCCCTTTGTCTATTCCTGTCACGACTGTAGTCACAGTGAGACTGTGTAGTAGCATTCCACATATGTTTACTGAATGATTTAACTCTTTAGACAGCTATTCCTCTCTGGAGAGAGAAGGGGTCACCAACAGACCACACAGTGCCTCGAAACAAATACTGTTTGATTCACACAGTTATGACCTAAGATAGCGCTAGCAATCAGAGACTCAATCAGAATGTGAACCCAGCAATACTTGAAGACATAAATAAAGTTTAAGAAAGAGAGAGAAACAGAGAGAGGGAGAGGGAGGGAGAGAGAAGGAGAGGAAGAGGGAAAGAGAGGAAGAAAGAGAAAAGCGGGGAGTTCACATTCTCACTGGCATACTCTGCCACATGGCTGCTCCCCATTCATTCTACCTTCAGCTATGGGTCTAAGGGGACGTGTCTATGACCAAGGGCTGAGGTAAGGAGAGAAAAAAAAAAAAAGGCAAGCTTCCTGAGTGGAGGTGTCACAAGCAGCTGGCTAAGGATTCTTTTCCTCTATTCAGGTAGAAATCACAAACAGGCGAAGAACATGGTACTTAGTGTTCCAGGCTTCACGCTGGGTGCCAGGAGCTTGTGAGCTAGGCTTACAAACCCCAAGGAATAGAGCACTAGGGACCGAGGGCCACGGGCCTGTTCCAGGTGTCAAAAGCCAGACACTAGCCACCTAGGTTTGAAGAAAGGCCAGTTTGAAGCCAGCCTGGGACACAGGGGACACACTCCAAAAGTAAAGGAGAGAGCTGGAGAGATGGTCAGCAGCATAGCCGCCCTTGCAATGGACCCAGGTTTGATTCACCACAATGTAAAGTTCAGTGGCATTAAGTCATTACATGGTTGTGTGACTGTCACACATCTACATCTAAAACTTTTTGTCTTTCCTCATGCTGAAGCAGAGGACTGGAGAAGATAAAGCTATGCAGAGAAAGAGCTACCAAATCTATATGGAGACTTCTTAGTCTCCGACTAAATAGCAATCTTTGCAGTCCTCAAGTGAAATTCTGTGAGCTTGAGCACAGAAAGCAGACAGACGTTGGAGTAGAGCACATGGAGGGCCACGAGGGGTCCAGATCCCATCCAACCCAAGGAGAGGCTGCATGGAGTCATAGAGCCTTCAGGAGAAAGTTTATCAATACAATCCAGCTCTGTTGCAGTAAAGGCAATTCCAGCTGTCTGCAACAGAGCTTAAACAGCAACTTTGTGGTCAAAACATAGTAGCACATGCCTGTAGTCACAACACTCAGAGGTTCAAGTGGGGAGATCACAAGTTTTAGGGCAGTCTGGGCTACACAGCAATATCCTGCTCAACTAAGAAATGGTAACTAAAAACCAATCTTCAGAATTGTCTAGATGACCCACAACTAACCTAACTACTAACCTGTATGTTAAAAAAAAAAAAAAGCCTTCAAAATTCCATGAGAAAACAAAGTAAAAATATTCAACAAACAGTGTAACCCTTATAAGGTCGACTATCCAGCACAAAACCACTAAAACCATAAAAAGACCTTAAAATTATATATAGGCAAACATGTGTGCGTATATATACACACGTGTTTATGGGTGTGTATATGTAAGCATATACTTTTTTCTTTATTTGAGACAGGGTCTCACGTAGCACAGGCTGTCCTCAAACTTGACATGTAACTGAGGATGACCTTGAGTTCCCAAGTCTCCTCTCTCCCCCTTCCGAGCATTGGGAGTGTAACTGTGAGCCACCACACCTGGCTAAAGTCATGTGCTCTTAATATTTAATAATATGTAAGATATAATGCTCAACTATATAGTTATAGTCCTTTTCCATGTTGGCTCACCATTAGTACTAACGCCATCAAATAAGAAATGACACTTGGTTCAAGACAGTACGAGGCATTAACGAAATAGAAAAGTAGGTGGACCCAAAGTGTATTTTATGCTTGAATTGGGAAAGGGACATCAAGATGCATTGTGATCCTCCTTGTTTTAAGTTTTAAATGATGAGCTACAGGGGTGACTCAGAGCTGCCCTTCCAGAGGACCCCAGTTCAGTTCCTCGCACCTCCAGATCAGGCAGGTCATAACTGCCAGTAACTCCAGCTCCAGGGGACTTGACACCCTCTTCTAGTCTCTGCAGGCCTCCATACATACCTGGCATACACTCACACAGACACATATGCGAGCATATAAATAAAAATACTCTTAAAAAATGTAAATGAGACATCTCCCACTAAAGGATAGATTTTAGGTCAAAAGCCCCAGAAAGTATGCAAGTGCTTAAAAACCTTCTGGATGTGACTATGTTAAAAAAAAAATTTCCTGCTGTTTGTGGTGGTACGTACCTACAATCTCAATTGGTAGGCTGAGACAGGAGGATGGCTGGGAGTTCAAGACCAGCCTGAATTGCATACTGAGTTTGAAGTCAGTCTGATCTGCATGAAACCCTGTCTCAAAAAATAAACCAAACCCCAGTAAACAAATGATGAGAAACATTCTCTCTAATCTTGTATTATAAAATCCTCTATTAATATTTATCTATGCCATTAACCTCAGCACTCGAGAGGAGGAGTCAACAAGATCAGGAGGTCAAGGTCATCCTCAGCCATAGCAACTTTGAAGCTAGCCTGGGCTGTGTGAGACCCTGTCTCCACGCCCAGCCCCCTCCCCCCCAAAAAACTAGTGGATTTCCATTCCCAATTGCTCTTGTAGGTTGCTGTACTACCCCCGTCCCTCCTACAGTGGGATGTCAGAAGCTACTGAGATCTGAACAGTGCTTCTCCAACCTGTCCTGGAACACTCGCAGCTTTGTGTAGAAATTGATCAGGAGTGCAGATTCCTAGACTTCATCCTTCTGAGTCTGGAACTCTGGGATTGAGTACCTCGGTCTGCATTTTACTAAGCCCTAAAGAAAATACTGATGCCGGGCAGTGGCGGTGTCACATGACTTTAATCCCAGCATTCGGGAGGCAGAGCCAGGTGGATCTCTGTGAGTTCGAGGCTAGCCTGGTCTACAGAGCGAGATCCAGGACAGGCACCAAAGCTACACAGAGAAACCCTGTCTCAAAAAGAAAGAAAAGAAAAGAAGAGAAAAGAAAAGAAAAGTTGGCTAGAAACCAGCCAAGCTAAGGCCAGGCATTTATAATTAAGAATAAGCCTCCGTGTGATTTATTTGGGAGCTGGGTGGTGGGCCCCCAAAGACCAAAGGCCAAAGAGCAAAAGAGTAGAAAAAACAACCAACACCACCACACCTGGCCTTTTATGTCAGTTCTGGAATTCTGAAAACAGGCCCTCATGTTTGCAGCCACAAGCGCTCTTGCTGGCTGAGCCGTCTCCTTGGTACCTACATTCTGCTTTGTTTTATCTGAACCAGGGTCTCACTGTGCAGCCAGGCTGGCCTGAGGCCGGGAGCCATCCTCCTCACCAGCTCCCCAGCACTGGGATGACAGGTGTGTCCCACCATGCTCAGCTTCTATCTGTTTGCATTTGTTGAATTATGCACTAAGTGATTCTATGACCCACTTAAAAATAAAATCAATATATTGGCTGAGGAGAGATTTAAGAATCTTAATCCTTTTTTCCAAGAGGCATCATTGGCAAAGGGCCTTGGTTTTGGAGGTTGCTTCTTGTGCTTTTGGTTTTTGTTTTTATTTATTTATTTTTTCCCGGACCTGATTTTGAAACCCACTCAGCTATTTACTACTTACTTTTTGTGGACTTGGCCAAGTTTCTTAGTTTGGTGAGTCTCAGCTTGGGCATTAATGTGATCGATATAACAAAGGGGACTTGGTGTGGGCCAAGCACCATCTAAATCTGCCCTGTGCTCACTGAACGGCAACTGTTCTTCTATGGACCCCGGTGAGCTCTGCTACCCATTACTACCAGTTATGAGTTGGCTGGTGGGGAAAGGGAGCCTGATACAGACCATCCAACTATAATACCTACAAGGGAAAGCTAATTCTCTTTAAACATTTTCTAGTAGGTGAGTTTTGAGTGTTCAGGTACAGAAGTTTAAGGGCTTCCTTCCATTCTGTCAGGCTTCTTGAGGACAGTCCCGAGAGACGAAACAGTTGCTGAGGTCAGCTCCATCAAGCCATTTCATGTGGTCTTAGGTCTGACTTCCCTTTCTTACACTGATCCTTGCATGAGCTCTCCTGAGTAGAGCACATCAGCCTCTTGCCCAGGCTACACTAGGGAAAACCTTAACTGAAACTGGAGCCTGTTAATCTCCCTGAAAACAGGCCGCAGCTGATGCCACAGGCCCTCTGCCCGTGTGTGTGCTTTGGGCCCAACTCCTATGCGCCCTGGATCTACCCTCTGCTAGAGGGCTTTGTCACCCTCAGCCATTATGTTCTTCTGTTCTGTGCGGCTTGTTGTCTTTCCATTTTCTCTTTTTCAAATTTTACACTCAGAGTGTATATATTGAGACGAGATCTCAGGGCTTAGCTCTAGAACTCTCTGTGTACGTAAGAATGGTCTCAAAATCACAGCAATGCCTGGCTCCTTTTGTTTGACACAGGGGTCATTTAGTCCTGGCTGAGCTCAAACTCACTGCTGTAGTCAAGGATGACCTTGAACTCCTGATCTTCCTGTTCCCACCCCCTAAAATAATGAGATTACAGCTATGTGGCTCCGAATTCAGCTTGCTTTATTTGTTTTTGCTTGTTTATTATCTAGTTAGTTCAATGTTTTTGAGATGGTGTTTTACAAGGTACCTCGGGCTTGTCTCCGATTTGCAATCTCCTGCCTCTGTGCCTGGAGTGCTGGGATCACAAGTGTGTACCCTCCACTGTTAATATTCTGACCCGCCCCTTGAAACACCGCCCTTGGGGCCACCTTGCGTCCTGATGTAAAAGCCTCATTTTAAGGAAAAACTCCCCTTCCTCTCTCTCTCTCTCTCTTCCCCTTCCTTTCTCTCTCTCTTCCTCTCTCTCCATTCCCACGAGGGGTGCACACCTCCGCTTTCTCTCTCTTCTCTTTCTTCCTTGTCTCCTTTTCCAGCTTTCTCTTCACCTCTCTATTATAATAAACCCTCTTTGTGGATGCAGCTCCTGGGTATGAGTGACTTTCCACACACCGCCACCCCGGCTGCATCTGCTCAGCATGTTTTCTCTCACTTGTGGGGTGCCCTGGCCTGGCCACCTGGGGTTCCCCACTCATGCAAATTCATGACACCCACACCCAATGGTCTTTTCATTTTCTTGATGAATGCAGACGTCTCCCTGAGGTTTCTGTTATTTCTGGTTAGTCATGGTCAAAAAATATTAAATAGAGAATTCTAAACATAAAAAAATCTGTAAGTTTTAAATCTCACCCTGCTTGATATGGTAATATACTATCAATATATTATCTGCATGATATTATCTGTAGCCAATGCCACCCGAGGCTGCCCTGGAGGTGAATCAGCTAGGCCCTTCTTCCTCATTGGCTCCACAGTCGTCGAGCCACAGTGGTTGTGTTCAAGTAGATTTCTTTTTTCTTTTTTTTTTGGGGGGGGGACGGTTTCCTAGACAGGGTTTCTCTGTGTAGCTTTGTGCCTTTCCTGGAGTAGATTTCATTTTACTTGATAATGACCCCAGAAGTGGTCATGTTGGCAATTTGGGTATGCCAAAGAGAAGCCATAGAGTGCATCCCTGTCGATGTAACCGACCATCTTATTAAATAAGAAACACAGAACCAATGCACAGATGAAAGCCAAGAGGTCAGAGCAATAGCTAAGAGCTAAAAACCTTACCCTTCACTGCCACTGTTGCTGTACCTCTCCGAAAAGAGACCCACTTCCTGTGTTTTTGTTGTTGTTGTTCTTTATGGAGTTAAAACTGAATTCAAAGAAGTGACTTCTAGCACCTTCCCCTAAGCTAGTACACATCTACCCGAAAGAGCAGTCACTGCCCAAAAGAGAGTGTTACTGATTGTACAAAATGGCCAGAACTTTTTAAAAACAAGCAAATACAGTAGCAATAAATAAGATTTTAAAGTAATTTGGAATTGTCTGTACTAAATATATATAGACTTCTGGTCATTATTCTGTAAATGGTATTATATAGCAAATAGTCACACAACATTTGCATTTTATTAGGTATCATCGGTACTCTTAGTGATTTAAAATATACTAGTGAAATGAGTTGTGCAAATACAACCATATGCAAATACAAGGGAGTTGGTTACTTACGGGTTTGGCATTTTTTTTTAACTGCATTGACTTATTTTGTGTGTGTCTCTGTGTGTGTGTGTGTTTATGTGGTGACCAGAGGAGACAACCTATGAGAGTCGGTTCTCTCATCCACCATGTGGGTCCCAGGGATTGAACTCAGGTTGTCACGCTTAGTGGCGGGTGCCTTTATCCACTGAGCCATCTCACTGGCCACGATTTTGGCATCTTAGGTGTGTCCTGGAACCAGTGTCCCTAGGATACCAAGTTTTTTT